>JBAMBR010001856.1:0-79042 GCA_037044475.1 Zaprionus obscuricornis
GTGGTGGCGGTCCACTCATTTGTGGTGGCGGCACATTCATTTGTGGCGGCATACCAGGTGGTCCGCCCATTTGTGGCGGTGCTCCTGGTGGAGGTTGCTGTGGCGGATGGTGTGCTGGGCCAGGTGTTAGCTCCTTGATGCCAGAGGGCACCCAACCGGCATTATCATTGCCCCATTGTGATTCCTGTGTTGGTTCATAGCCATAATCGAAGGGTTCGGGTTCATGGAAAAAGGGCTCATCAGCAGCACCGGGCGGCGGAAAATTAGGAGCCATTGGTCCCAGACCCCCACGTGAATATTCACGACATTCAGCTGTCATCACTTGTATGGCATTTTCTTTGACACCACCAGCAACGGAAATGGGACGTGGTGGACGAGCCATCATGCCCATACCGGGACGTGGTTGATGTTGCAACATGGGTGGCATTCCTGGCGGTGGCATTGGCATTGGACCATCACCCAACATAACCAATGGCTGATGATGATGCATCGATGGACCGCCACTGCTTATGTTCATTGGTCCTCCACTTATATTACTATTGTTCACACTGGCGCTGACACCACCATTGCCACCGCCTTCAGGTGGCATGCCCATTGACGTGGCAGCTTGATTTACATTTTGAGTAAGACTTGCTAGGCCAACGCCACTTTCAGCAACACGAAAGCGTTTCTGTCGCTCACAGTATGCACGCCAAGTTTCTTCATTGAAGCCATAATTAAAGTAATCGGTTATATCAGCACCAGGTTTACGCCAGGGTTTCTCCTCCAGGGAATCAATGCTGAACTCATGCACTGCAACACCGTTGATTGTGCCAGCGCCTTCGAAATCTTCAATGCTAAATTTACCGCCTTGAGTTGTAGGCTTTGCTTTATCTGCGCCTGTTGCGCCCGCTAAGAGATTGGGCCGTTGCTTTATATTGTAGGTACTTGGTGCGGATTTAATATCGCCAATAACTACATTAATGTCATCGTCTGAATCATCATCGTCATCATCATCGGAACCAGAAACGTTGCGTTCTTTTCGTACAACTGCATTGGGTGCACTTTCTGTTAAATCATGCATATCTTCATCATATCCCTGAGAATTTGCGTCATCTAAGCCGCTGCCACCGCCAGCTTCAGGTCCAGACGCAACGCGTGCATCTGTTGTATCTGGCAGTGCTTCTTCATCCTCTTCCATTTCTTTGGCTGGATCTTCGAATTCGCCATACTCTAGCAGTTCTTCTTTAGGAAAAGTTCCGCTCCCGGGTTTTTCGCCGGTCACCGCCGCTAGCGCCTCGTGCTCCGCGGCTAAAGCATCACTGCCATTAGATATTTCGTTGGTTGTTGAATCTGGATTAGAGGTGCCGTACAACCAGCTATCCTCATTTGTATCATCTGCCATAATTGTTTAGTTTTCACTATAACGCAACCGTAAATTCCGCGAAAATCTATTTTAATTGCAAATTCTAAATGCTGAGCGAGGAGCTCAGGTAAACACTTTACTATACTATAAATGGTTTAATTTGGTATTTTATAGCGAAGGCAGTTTGGTCACACTACAATACAGAAGCTAGCTGTGTTCCATTACCAGTCGTACCGATTGTATGGAAGAGTTAAGCAATGAAACAGCTGTTGGAATGCCGCCGCGTTTAAATGTCAGAATTCTAACATCATGTTCGGCAAATATTTTAAGTATTTTTATCTAGCAATTTATTATATTTATCCAAATGAATTAGAAAAATTAGATTTAAATGCTACAAGGTATGATTTTAGTTGTGTTGTGTAGCCAATAGCTTCGATGAGAATTTACGTGGAATTGTGGTGGTATGTCGATAATACAATAATCAGTGTTGAGAAGAATACATTTAATTTAAATAAAAATTCAATTTCGCTAAAAATATTCAATTAAATGTTTTTTTTTTCTTATATTTGAATAAAAACAATAGACTAAGATGTTATCTATATATTTTTATTTAATCAAACATTTAAAACTTTCTTTATTATTATTCATATGCATTTCAAACGTAGGTAAATAAATAGTACGTAACAGAATAGTTTAGTTAAAAGAAAGTTAATGTTTTTATATGATGAAAATGAAAAAACTGCTGAATATTTTATGGTTTGACATAATTGACATTTGTTTTTGTCGTAATTTGAGCAGTCAATTCAGAGAAAAATTAAGAAACTCAATTAATATATGTTATATATATATATATTAACAAATAATTTGTTAATAAGCAAATAAATAATGACTTAAACCTACTTCCTACGTCTAATTGTAATAAGTTATAAAAGTATTTTTTTTTTCATTAGTGGGATTGTTTTTAATTTGAATTATATTCTGGTTGAATTTGCTATATGTATGTATGTATGTACTTATATATAAAAACTGATATTTATACATATATTTCGATATATTATTTATTTATATCAGTTATTACTTGACACAGAGGATAATGAATAGTTTACAATCCGACTAGACTACATATGTATTTTATAGAGCTTCTACAAATTACTTATATTACACATAGACATTTAGATCATGCTACTGTAGATCAATAACTATACTATATTCTATTTTTATTTTCATATTTTTTGTCTTGTTTTCTTTTTTTTTTTTGATTTTAGTTTTTTATTATAAAATTTATAACGATTGTCTTTAGAAAACTAAATTCACATATATAATTTTCTTATTTGATAATGTCATAATTTAGCCATTTAATATATAAAATTTTGACAGTTAATATTAAACGTATTGACATACTGACATCGACATGTTTCTATATAATTTTAGGTATGTTTTGATTTATATATTTTCATTATTTTTATTGAAAGGAACTTCATGTAGCATGTATGAATAGATTCGTAGAATCAGCCCAAAGTTCAGATCAGATATAGTTTTAAATTACGCCTATTAGTTTCTTCAGTTCAAGAGTTTCATGCGTTGATTATACATAGTTAATTATTAATTTAAGTTTTACACAACATTTATTGAATTTATTTACTATATATATATGTATATTTTTTTTTATTATTTTTTTTTTTATTTCTTCATATATATAAATACAAATATTTTGGCATTTTTAACCCATTAACAATGAAATTGTAGTTATGATAGCTATCTATATAAATCTTTTCATTAAAGCTTTCTCATTTGTGATAACCATTAGAAAATGAAAAAAAAAATTCTTTTAAAAATAAAAATAAAAATTTATTAATCTTCGTAGCAAAAAAAAAGTGTTTTTTAAATGTATAAAATAGAGATACATAATTTAGAATTTGATCTAAAAATAAAAAATAAAATATTGGTAAATTTAGATATTTGTAGAAATTATCGCCTAAGGGTTAAATTTGCATATTCCATTATTGACTAGATGGATTACAACATATTTTCGAATAAATATATATAGTGTATATATGCTTTCATTCGCTCGATGGACAAATTTTCCACAGATTTGAACTAATCTTGAACTAAATTGTACTTTCATTTTGCAGCTGGAACCAAGTTTTTTGCATGCTTCGAGGTACTTTGCTTTCCACAAATCACAACACTCAATCATCTATCTCTATCTCTATACTCTATTCTCTATCTATCTCATCAGATGTAAAGCTTTCAATTTTGTTTTTTTTTTTTTATTTTTAATTTTTGTTTTTCTAGTTATTTCTAGGCTCGAAGGCCTAGACTGTTCCCTATCTACTCAGTAATTGTTCCACATTTAGCGTAATCTCTGGACCGGGTCTAGTTGTCTCTTGGGTGGTATTTGAGCTATTGCTGCCACTGCTAATGCTGCTAATATTGTTGTTGTTGGTGCTTTGACTATGCGCATGTAAACCATTAAGAGTACGGGATGGCGCTGGCGATGTTGGTGCCGATAGCAGAGGTGGACTTAGTGGCCCGCTGCCTGATGACAGTCCTGGCAATGGAGGTGATTGTGCCTCCAATGTCGATGGTGGACTACGATTTAGATTACTGTCCAGACTGCTATGATGCTGCGATGATGCTGGCGATAACGGTATCTCTTCAATCTTCTCCAAATCCTGTGCAATGGAATTTGAATTTTGTTTATGCGCACGACTTAATGTGCCTTTGGGACTGCGCGAAGTATCATGCAGCATTGGTATTTCGAGCATTGAGTTTTTGCTGGCATGCATCAATGCCGCATAATTGCTTGCTTGCAATGAATGTTGATGTTGTTGCTCGGCCTTTGATTGTTGATCGTCACGATCAAGACTGAACTGACGACGCAGTAGGCGACTAGAGCCTGGTTTACTATCAAATTTTGATGTGCTGCTACCAACGGAACAGCCACCACTACCTGGACCATTGACACCAGCAACTCCAGCAATGCCAGCGCCAGTATGTCCACCATAAAGATATTTACCATCATAAAATTGGGTTAGATTACTTTCGCTGGGACTGAGACATTTATAGTGATTATATGGTGAACTTAGATCCATCATTTCTTCAATTTTCTTATACAAACGTGAACTCGATCCACCAGTGGAACTTGGCAAACGATTAAAACTATTCGGATTCAATAAACTATCTGGCGTCAGCTCAGAAAGCATAGCGTTGTATTAGGGCTAATCGTATTGGTTGAATTCGAATCCAACGAATATGAATTTGGTAAATTAGTAGAACATGCATCTATATTTGTGGGCGGTGTTATCTCCACTTTCACCTCAACAGTTTCACCAGCTAACGAAGAGCTTTGCGATGATGATGGATTTGTGCTAGTGCGAGATTTATTTGCCTGTGCCTTTTGTGTAATCGAATTCCGTATAAGAGATTCGTCAAGTCTAAAATTAATAAAATTAATCAGTATTAATAATTATTAAAATTCTTGAAATACTTACCCATGGGACTCCCTATGTTTAGATCGAATATAATTGTAAATAGTTGTTGATAAAAAAAGAGAATGTTTTAGTTAAATAGACAAGTTTCCAGCTGTTCCTATACTTACCCAATTGGTGGTGGTGTTGGCAACGTTTTTTCAAATCCCTTTTTACCCAATAGCCAAAATGTATTCATCATGCCCTTACCCTTAATTTCAATAAGTCCACGTGGCTCAATTGAATATCCACCACGTGCCTCGAGTCGATCACGTGTCTCCTGCGACATATGTATGCGCCACGAGGAACCTGCATATGGGGAAATAATATTGATTTTGTTATTGTTAGCACAACTTTAATGGAGACAATGGGCTGTAACCTGTTGATTCCATACGGGATGCTGTATTAACTGTATCTCCAAAAAGACAATATCTTGGCATTGTTAGACCAACAACACCAGCACAACATGGCCCTGTGTGCAACCCAATGCGCAATTGTAGCGGCACACCAGGTAAATGTTTAACATTGAAACGTCCACTTTGATGTAATAGATCAAGTGCCATAGTTGCAATCTGTTCGGCATGATCTGGTATTTTAACTGGTAAGCCGCTTACAACCATATAAGCATCGCCAATGGTTTCCACCTAAATGTAAATGATAAAAAAATTGTATATGAAAAATTTGCAAAAAGAAAAAAGATATGAAACAAACCTTGTAAACATTATAAGCATTAATGGTAGCATCAAAAATAGTGTAGAGATCATTGAGTAAGTCTACAACTTGCACGGGACTGCAATGTGCAGCGATTGTCGTGAAGCCAACAATATCGCTAAAATAGATGGTAACATCAGAGAATTCCTCAGGGTCAACAGCCAAACCCATTTTTAATTTATCAGCCACAGAACTAGAAATGTTTATAAAATGAAATAATTTTAAATTTCAGTTAAAGATTTAGCAACAATTTTTTTTTTTACCTTGGCAACATACGAATCAACAATTGCTCAGTCTTCTTTCTTTCAATATCCAATTGCTCGGTGCGTTCGCGTATTAATTCTTCTAGATTATTTGAATATTTCTCAAGCATTTGAAACATTGTATCTACAAAATTCACTTTGCGTCCATGATTGAGCATCTTGAAGCGCTCATAAACGCTGCAGATAATTATTTATTTTTTCCATTATTAAAAAGTTTTAAAATTGTAAATTTGATTTTTTTTTGGTACAAACAAAACAAAATTCTTTTTTTTCCAAATATTAAAACCAAACATAAAAGAAAATAGAATTCTTAGAATTTTCTGTAAATACATACGAGTTGAAATCAGGTCGCATTTCTGGTTGTTCGGCCCAACATTGTCGCATTATATTGATAGCTTCCGGTGGTGCAGCCCCCTTAGATACTGAGGGACGTATCAATGGCGGCGGCTTTTTAATTTTCGCTATAATATCTTCAGGCGACAGTGACAACATGCAATATGGTTCGCCACGTACAACAACCTCCTGCATTATAATGCCAAAGGAATAGACATCACCTAGTTGTGTACCCATCTGCATTCTTCCATGCTGATGATGATGATGATGTTGATGTTGATTTGTTTTCATCGTACGCAACAATTCAGGTGCCGTCCATAGTAACTCTTTGGCAGAACGTGGCATTGGCGATAAACCTTGCGATTCGTAAAATGAATTTATGCCATAATCGGTAATCTTTAGCACCCAACGGGCATCCACAACACAATTTCGTGAAGTTAATGCGCCATGAACCCGTAGTGGTGATGTGTGCAAATAGCGCATACCACGCACCAAATCGGTCAGCAGACTAAGACGAAATGACCAATCCAATTTAATTTCGTCCATGATGAGTACATCCTGTAGAGAGCCGCGTGAACAGTAATCAAATACCATTGCAGTACGATTCGGATCCGATAGCCAGCCGATTAATGGATTTATATTCTCATGACGTAGTCCATGTGCCATTACTAGCAGATCCATTGCCTTGGAGCGTAGCTCAGCAGAGCCATTCAAGTTTATCTCTTTTAACTGCACCAAATCCCCATTATAGCGTGCTCTCATATCCAAATGTGCTGGATTATGACGCGCTAAGCTGCCCGTTGCCGATGTGCTGCTCTTGCCATTGGCCGTTGTTGTTGTTGCTGTTGCACCCGCAGCTGTGCTACTGTTGTTACCAGGTGCCGCTGCACCAGGTATTATGAAGCCCAAATTCTTTAGCGACCCAATGGAGCCCTTGAGTAAATCTGGTTTATCCACTTCAGGACCACCAAACTCTTGTAGCTGCTGTAACCAACAGCAGAGCATAGCTTCAATACCTTCATCCACCTATAAAAATGGAGTGTTAAACTCAACACTGTATAATTTGTAGTTGTGCAGTTAACTTACACGACGTGAATCCACAGGAAAGACAAAATCATTGGACGAGAGGACAATGATTGCTGCACTTGTCATTCGCTTCTTCGCTCTCCAAGCACTACACAGCAATAACAAACAAATAGTTTGACCTGTAGCTAACTTTTTACAAGTGTAAACAAAAGCTTCCAACTACTTTACAGTTAGCTCAATTAACTGTAGTTTGAAATCATGCAGATTCATTGCATTCTCCGCTATCTCTTTTCTTACTTCTTGGTCTTTACCTTGTCAGACTGTGCTAAGCCTGCCAAGTATCTACTATTTAACCCATGCTTTGCCCTCTTTTCACTCTTTGTGGCAGGACCATAAAAACTTTTTTTTCTCGTTAGTTACATACAAATATAGTATATATATATACCGAGTATATACTTACAACTAGTTATACGTATCAGAACACAATACAGCATTTAGTCGTAGTGGAAGCAGCAGCAGTAGCAGCAACAGGGAGAAGAAAAGTAGTTGGAGGATGTAACCACACGCCTCATGCAGACCACCAATGGAAAAACGCAAATTCATGCAACAATTGTTAAGCCAGAAGTTTTGCCGCCACGTGGCCAAGTCAGACTACGGCTGAGACTGAGACTCAGCCATGGGCACTAGGCATAGTCACAGACACAGACACAGGCTCAGGTTTAGGTTCAGGTTCAGGTTAAGTGTATTATGCACATTAATGTCCTTTATCTCGAGCGACCCAGAGTCAAAACTCTTTGGTGGGCACACGTGTTACGGTTGTTAAGTAGCCTCTGCTTCACAGCATTCTATCAGACTCCACAGCCTATCCCTCTTGCCCTCTCTCACTCTATTTCTTTCTCACTCTGTTTCACTCTCACTTCATCCATTTGCCAACACGGAAATTCCTTGCCATTAAAGTTTTTCTATTTATGATACAGCTTTTGGCTTAACCACAAAAACTTTTACCTGTGCGATAATCAACGGGATCATTCAGCATAAAAACAGTGCTGCGCGTGTACATCATTTATCGTATACCCTTTATACCCTTTGTTCAATCAATAACAACAAAAACTAGCAAACAAAAAAAAAAAAAAACTTTCGACGAGTTGTACATGACACACGCGCAACTTCTTTGTGTGTATGAATGTGTATGTTGTGAGATTTTAGCCGTTAAATTTGTCTCATTCCATGGAATCGTTGTGTAGTCGTTAAGCCAATGGGATCAATTGTATTAGCTTATTGCTGTCAGAATTAATTAAATATTTTTTTCATATATTTCAATAAATTCAATCAAATAAATTCGATAAATAAATTTTATGTATTTTTTTTCATTTACTTAAAATCTAAAAAATGAAAAAAAAAATTAAAGATAAATTAGAGATGATGCAGTTCAGCTAACTTAAAAACTCGTTGTTTTCTTGTTAAGATAGATAAATAAGTAGCTGCACTTTTAGCTATATATTCTGTATAGTTGTTGCATATATATATATTTATCTTATAGAGTCACAATTGCTGACTTTGGCATTTCAAGTGCATTTACAACTAGAGTATCAGGCCAACGTTACGGCTTCCGCATCTCATATTTTTGCAGCTTGTTTTGTTTGTCCTCTTTTTCATTTTCCTGTTTTGATGTCCGGCCTTGTTTTCACTTTTTGCTTGCCGCACGCTAATTAAAACTTCATGAGTTGCAATTCGTGCGACACATTGTGTGAGACTTCAGAACAAAATATCATGGCAACAATAAATGAAAATAAAAATGAAAAATAAAAAATAAAAAAAATAAGTTTTTTAATTGTTGCGGCTTAAACTTGTTGGCGAGTTAGTTCTTACTCGCCAACAAGTTTAAAGACCGCAACATTTAAAAAACTTATTTTTTTTATTTTTTATTTTTCATTTTTATTTTCATTTATTGTTGCCATGATATTTTGTTCTGAAGTCTCACACAATGTGTCGCACGAATTGCAACTCATGAAGTTTTAATTAGCGTGCGGCAAGCAAAAAGTGAAAACAAGGCCGGACATCAAAACAGGAAAATGAAAAAGAGGACAAACAAAACAAGCTGCAAAAATATGAGATGCGGAAGCCGTAACGTTGGCCTGATACTCTAGTTGTAAATGCACTTGAAATGCCAAAGTCAGCAATTGTGACTCTATAAGATAAATATATATATATATATGCATTAACTATACAGAATATATAGCTAAAAGTGCAGCTGCTTATTTATCTATCTTAACAACAAAACAACGAGTTTTTAAGTTAGCTGTACTGCATCATCTCTAATTTATCTATAATTTTTTTTTTTTCATTTTTTAGATTTTAAGTGAATGAAAAAAATACATAAAATTTATTTTTCGTATTTATTTTATTGAATTTATTGAAATATATGGAAAAAATATTTAATTAATTCTGACAGCAATAAGCTTAACGACTACACAACGATTCCATGGAATGAGACAAATTTAACAGCTAAAATCTCACAACATATACATTCATACACACAAAGAAGTTGCGCTTGTGTCATGTACAACTCGTCGAAAGTTTTTTTTTTTTGTTAGCTAGTTTTTGTTGTTATTGATTGAACAAAGGGTATAAAGGGTATACGATAAATGATGTACACGCGCAGCACTGTTTTTATGCTGAATGATCCCGTTGATTATCGCACAGGTAAAAGTTTTTGTGGTTAAGCCAAAAGCTGTATCATAAATAGAAAAACTTTAATGGCAAGGAATTTCCGTGTTGGCAAATGGATGAAGTGAGAGTGAAACAGAGTGAGAAAGAAATAGAGTGAGAGAGGGCAAGAGGGATAGGCTGTGGAGTCTGATAGAATGCTGTGAAGCAGAGGCTACTTAACAACCGTAACACGTGTGCCCACCAAAGAGTTTTGACTCTGGGTCGCTCGAGATAAAGGACATTAATGTGCATAATACACTTAACCTGAACCTGAACCTAAACCTGAGCCTGTGTCTGTGTCTGTGACTATGCCTAGTGCCCATGGCTGAGTCTCAGTCTCAGCCGTAGTCTGACTTGGCCACGTGGCGGCAAAACTTCTGGCTTAACAATTGTTGCATGAATTTGCGTTTTTCCATTGGTGGTCTGCATGAGGCGTGTGGTTACATCCTCCAACTACTTTTCTTCTCCCTGCTGCTGCTACTGCTGCTGCTTCCACTACGACTAAATGCTGTATTGTGTTCTGATACGTATAACTAGTTGTAAGTATATACTCGTATATGTATATATATATACTATATTTGTATGTAACTAACGAGAAAAAAAAAGTTTTTATGGTCCTGCCACAAAGAGTGAAAAGAGGGCAAAGCATGGGTTAAATAGTAGATACTTGGCAGGCTTAGCACAGTCTGACAAGGTGAAGACCAAGCAGTAAGAAAGGAGATAGCGGAGAATGCAATGAATCTGCATGATTTCAAACTACAGTTAATTGAGCTAACTGTAAAGTAGTTGGAAGCTTTTGTTTACACTGTAAAAAGTTAGCTACAGGTCAAACTATTTGTTTGTTATTGCTGTGTAGTGCTTGGAGAGCGAAGAAGCGAATGACAAGTGCAGCTAAACAATTTGTTTGTCTAACAATAGAAACAAATCTTGAAGTATCTAAGTACTTACAAGAAGTAGTAGTAGTAGCAGCACCAGAAGACTAACAAAAGTGTTAAGTAAAGTAAACACATAAGCCAAAGAGCAACATGTTGTAGAAAAAGTTTGGACAATTTCGCTCCTAAGTTGTGATGCTTAAGGAGAAAAGTTTCAATTACTGTTACTATAAAATAATATTTAACAAAATCTTAGAATTTGATTAAAATATTTTATATATTGACATTCCTTCAATTCTTATTTACAGAAACTATCTTTTGCGTAAGCGACTCTCCAAGGGTCCCAATAAAATTGTCCTCTCGTCCAATGATTTTGTCTTTCCTGTGGATTCACGTCGTGTAAGTTAACTGCAAACTACAAATTGTACAGTGTTAAGTTTAACACTCCATTTTTATAGGTGGATGAAGGTATTGAAGCTATGCTCTGCTGTTGGTTACAGCAGCTACAAGAGTTTGGTGGTCCTGAAGTGGATAAACCAGATTTACTCAAGGGCTCAATTGGGTCGCTAAAGAATTTGGGCTTCATAATACCTGGTGCAGCGGCACCTGGTAACAACAGTAGCACAGCTGCGGGTGCAACAGCAACAACAACAACGGCCAATGGCAAGAGCAGCACATCGGCAACGGGCAGCTTAGCGCGTCATAATCCAGCACATTTGGATATGAGAGCACGCTATAATGGGGATTTGGTGCAGTTAAAAGAGATAAACTTGAATGGTTCTGCTGAGCTACGCTCCAAGGCAATGGATCTGCTAGTAATGGCACATGGACTACGTCATGAGAATATAAATCCATTAATCGGCTGGCTATCGGATCCGAATCGTACTGCAATGGTATTTGATTACTGTTCACGCGGCTCTCTACAGGATGTGCTCATCATGGACGAAATTAAATTGGATTGGTCATTTCGTCTTAGTCTGCTGACTGATTTGGTGCGTGGTATGCGCTATTTGCACACATCACCGCTACGGGTTCATGGCGCATTAACTTCACGAAATTGTGTTGTGGATGCCCGTTGGGTGCTAAAGATTACCGATTATGGCATAAATTCATTTTACGAATCGCAAGGTTTATCACCAATGCCACGTTCTGCCAAAGAGTTATTATGGACGGCACCCGAATTGTTGCGTACGATGAAAACAAATCAACATCAACATCATCATCATCATCAGCATGGAAGAATGCAGATGGGTACACAACTAGGTGATGTCTATTCCTTTGGCATTATAATGCAGGAGGTTGTTGTACGTGGCGAACCATATTGCATGTTGTCACTGTCGCCTGAAGATATTATAGCGAAAATTAAAAAGCCGCCGCCATTGATACGTCCCTCAGTATCAAAGGGGGCTGCACCACCGGAAGCTATCAATATAATGCGACAATGTTGGGCCGAACAACCAGAAATGCGACCTGATTTCAACTCGTATGTATTTACAGAAAATTCTAAGAATTCTATTTTCTTTTATGTTTGGTTTTAATATTTGGAACAAAAAAATAATTTTGTTTTGTTTGTACCAAAAAATATCAAATTCACAATTTTAAAACTTTTTAATAATGGAAAAAATAAATAATTATCTGCAGCGTTTATGAGCGCTTCAAGATGCTCAATCATGGACGCAAAGTGAATTTTGTAGATACAATGTTTCAAATGCTTGAGAAATATTCAAATAATCTAGAAGAATTAATACGCGAACGCACCGAGCAATTGGATATTGAAAGAAAGAAGACTGAGCAATTGTTGATTCGTATGTTGCCAAGGTAAAAAAAAAATCGTTGCTAAATCTTTAACTCAAATTTAAAAATATTTTATTTTATAAACATTTCTAGTTCTGTGGCTGATAAATTAAAAATGGGTTTGGCTGTTGATCCTGAGGAATTCTCTGATGTTACCATATATTTTAGCGATATTGTTGGCTTCACGACAATCGCTGCACATTGCAGTCCCGTGCAAGTTGTAGACTTACTCAATGATCTCTACACTATTTTCGATGCTACCATTAATGCTTATAATGTTTACAAGGTTTGTTTCACATCTTTTTTCTTTTTGAAAATTTTTCATATACAACTTTTATCATTTACATTTAGGTGGAAACCATTGGCGATGCTTATATGGTTGTAAGCGGTTTACCAGTTAAAATACCAGATCATGCCGAACAGATTGCAACTATGGCACTTGATCTATTGCATCAAAGTGGACGTTTTAATGTTAAACATTTACCTGGTGTACCGCTCCAATTGCGCATTGGGTTGCATACAGGTCCATGTTGTGCTGGTGTTGTTGGTCTAACAATGCCAAGATATTGTCTTTTTGGAGATACAGTTAATACAGCATCCCGTATGGAATCAACAGGTTACAGCCCATTGTCTCCATTAAAGTTGTGCTAACAATAACAAAATCAATATTATTTCCCCATATGCAGGTTCCTCGTGGCGCATACATATGTCGCAGGAGACACGTGATCGACTCGAGGCACGTGGTGGATATTCAATTGAGCCACGTGGACTTATTGAAATTAAGGGTAAGGGCATGATGAATACATTTTGGCTATTGGGTAAAAAGGGATTTGAAAAAACGTTGCCAACACCACCACCAATTGGGTAAGTATAGGAACAGCTGGAAACTTTTCTATTTATCTAAAAATTTCTTTTTTTATCAAAACTATTTACAATTATATTCATCTAAACATAGGGAGTCCCATGGGTAAGTATTTCAAGAATTTTAATAATTATTAATACTGATTAATTTTATTAATTTTAGACTTGACGAATCTCTTATACGGAATTCGATTACACAAAAGGCACAGGCAAATAAATCTCGCACTAGCACAAATCCATCATCATCGCAAAGCTCTTCGTTAGCTGGTGAAACTGTTGAGGTGAAAGTGGAGATAACACCGCCCACAAATATAGATGCATGTTCTACTAATTTACCAAATTCATATTCGTTGGATTCGAATTCAACGAATACGATTAGCCCTAATACAACGCTATGTCCAGAGTTTCCCAATAAAACGCCAAGCAGCACTAGTCCACAGTCGCGAAAGCTTTCTGAGCTGACGCCAGATAGTTTATTGAATCCGAATAGTTTTAATCGTTTGCCAAGTTCCACTGGTGGATCGAGTTCACGTTTGTATAAGAAAATTGAAGAAATGATGGATCTAAGTTCACCATATAATCACTATAAATGTCTTAGTCCCAGCGAAAGTAATTTAACCCAATTTTATGATGGTAAATATCTTTATGGTGGACACACTGGCGCTGGCATTGCTGGAGTTGCTGGTGTCAATGGTCCAGGTAGTGGTGGCTGTTCCGTTGGTGGCAGCACATCAAAATTTGATAGTAAACCAGGCTCTAGTCGCCTACTGCGTCGTCAGTTCAGTCTTGATCGTGACGATCAACAATCAAAGGCCGAGCAACAACATCAACATTCATTGCAAGCAAGCAATTATGCGGCATTGATGCATGCCAGCAAAAACTCAATGCTTGAAATACCAATGCTGCATGATACTTCGCGCAGTCCCAAAGGCACATTAAGTCGTGCGCATAAACAAAATTCAAATTCCATTGCACAGGATTTGGAGAAGATTGAAGAGATACCGTTATCGCCAGCCTCATCGCAGCATCATAGCAGTCTCGACAGTAATCTAAATCGTAGTCCACCATCGACATTGGAGGCACAATCACCTCCATTGCCAGGACTGTCATCAGGCAGCGGGCCACTAAGTCCACCTCTGCTATCGGCACCAACATCGCCAGCGCCATCCCGTACTCTTAATGGTTTACATGCGCATAGTCGAAGCACCAACAACAACAATATTAGCAGCA
Organism: Zaprionus obscuricornis; assembly: GCA_037044475.1. Taxonomy (NCBI): domain Eukaryota; kingdom Metazoa; phylum Arthropoda; class Insecta; order Diptera; family Drosophilidae; genus Zaprionus; species Zaprionus obscuricornis. Next base: position 14,615 of record JBAMBR010001856.1, read on the forward strand.
TTAGCAGTGGCAGCAATAGCTCAAATACCACCCAAGAGACAACTAGGCCCGGTCCAGAGATTACGCTAAATGTGGAACAATTACTGAGTAGATAGGGAACAGTCTAGGCCTTCGAGCCTAGAAATAACTAGAAAAACAAAAATTAAAAATAAAAAAAAAAAACAAAATTGAAAGCTTTACATCTGATGAGATAGATAGAGAATAGAGTATAGAGATAGAGATAGATGATTGAGTGTTGTGATTTGTGGAAAGCAAAGTACCTCGAAGCATGCAAAAAACTTGGTTCCAGCTGCAAAATGAAAGTACAATTTAGTTCAAGATTAGTTCAAATCTGTGGAAAATTTGTCCATCGAGCGAATGAAAGCATATATACACTATATATATTTATTCGAAAATATGTTGTAATCCATCTAGTCAATAATGGAATATGCAAATTTAACCCTTAGGCGATAATTTCTACAAATATCTAAATTTACCAATATTTTATTTTTTATTTTTAAATCAAATTCTAAATTATGTATCTTTTTTTTATACATTTAAAAAACACTTTTTTCTTTTGCTACGAAGATTAATAAATGTACTTTTATTTTTAAAATAATTTTATTCTTTTATTTTCTAATGGTTATCACAAATGAGAAAGCTTTAATGAAAAGATTTATATAGATAGCTATCATAACTACAATTTCATTGTTAATGGGTTAAAAATGCCAAAATATTTGTATTTATATGTATGAAGAAATAAAAAAAAAAATAATAAAAAATATACATATATATAGTAAATAAATTCAATAAATGTTGTGTAAAACTTAAATTAATAATTAACTATGTATAATCAACGCATGAAACTCTTGAACTGAAGAAACTAATAGGCGTAATTTAAAACTATATCTGATCTGAACTTTGGGCTGATTCTACGAATCTATTCATACATGCTACTTGAAGTTCCTTTCAATAAAAATAATGAAAATATATAAATCAAAACATACCTAAAATTATATAGAAACATGTCGATGTCAGTATGTCAATACGTTTAATATTAACTGTCAAAATTTTATATATTAAATGGCTAAATTATGACATTATCAAATAAGAAAATTATATATGTGAATTTAGTTTTCTAAAGACAATCGTTATAAATTTTATAATAAAAAACGGAAATCAAAAAAAAAAAAAACAAAAAAAAATGAAAATAAAAATAGAATATAGTATAGTTAATGATCTACAGTAGCATGATCTAAATGTCTATGTGTAATATAAGAAATTTGTAGAAGCTCTATAAAATACATATGTAGTCTAGTCGGATTGTAAACTATTCATCATCCTCTGTGTCAAGTATTAACTGATATAAATAAATAATATATCGAAATATATATATATCAGTTTTTAAATATAAGTACATACAATACATACACACATACATACATATAGCAAATTCAACCAGAATATAATTCAAATTAAAAACAATCCCACTAATGAAAAAAAAATACTTTTATAACTTATTACAATTAGACGTAGGAAGTAGTTTTAAGTCATTATTTATTTGCTTATTAACAAATTATTTGTTAATATATATATAACATATATTAATTGAGTTTCTTAATTTTTCTCTGAATTGACTGCTCAAATTACGACAAAAACAAATGTCAATTATGTCAAACCATAAAATATTCAGCAGTTTTTTCATTTTCATCATATAAAAACATTAACTTTCTTTTAACTAAACTATTCTGTTACGTACTATTTATTTACCTACGTTTGAAATGCATATGAATATTAATAAAGAGAGTTTTAAATGTTTGATTAAATAAAAATATATATTTAACATCTAAGTTTATTGCTTTTATTCAAATATAAGAAAAAAAGCATTTAATTCAATATTTTTAGCGAAATTGGATTTTTTTTTTAAATTAAATTTATTCTTCTCAACACTGGATTATTGTATTATCGACATACCACCACAATTCCACGTAAATTCTCATCGAGACTATTGGCTACACAACACAACTAGAATCATACCTTGTAGCATTTAAATCTAATTTTTCTAATTAATTTGGATAAATATAATAAATTGCTAGATAAAAATACTTAAAATATTTGCCGAACATGATGTTAAAATTCTGACATTTAAACGCGGCGGCATTCCAACAGCTGTTTCATTGCTTAACTCTTCCATACAATCGGTACGACTGGTAATGGAACACAGCTAGCTTCTGTATTGTAGTGTGACCAAACTGCATTCGTTATAAAATACCAAATTAAAGCATTATAGTATAGTAAAGTGTTTACCTGAGCTCCTCGCTCAGCATTTAGAATTTGCAGTTAAAATAGATTTTCGCGGAATTTACGGTTGCGTTATAGTGAAAACTAAACAATTATGGCAGATGATACAAATGAGGATAGCTGGTTGTACGGCACCTCTAATCCAGATTCAACAACCAACGAAATATCTAATGGCAGTGATGCTTTAGCCGCGGAGCACGAGGCGCTAGCGGCAGTGACCGGCGAAAAACCCGGGAGCGGAACTTTTCCTAAAGAAGAACTGCTAGAGTATGGCGAATTCGAAGATCCAGCCAAAGAAATGGAAGAGGATGAGGAAGCACTGCCAGATACAACAGATGCACGCGTTGCGTCTGCAAATGAAGCTGGCGGTGGCGGCTTAGATGACGCAAATTCTCAGGGATATGATGAAGATATGCATGATTTAACAGAAAGTGCACCCAATGCAGTTGTACGAAAAGAACGGAACGTTTCTGGTTCCGATGATGATGACGATGATGATTCAGACGATGACATTAATGTAGTTATTGGCGATATTAAATCCGCACCAAGCACCTACAATATAAAGCAACGGCCCAATCTCTTAGCGGGCGCAACAGGCGCAGATAAAGCAAAGCCTACAACTCAAGGCGGTAAATTTAGCATTGAAGATTTCGAAGGGGCGGGCACAATCAACGGTGTTGCAGTGCATGAGTTCAGCATTGATTCCCTGGAGGAGAAACCCTGGCGCAAACCTGGTGCTGATATAACCGATTACTTTAATTATGGCTTCAATGAAGAAACTTGGCGTGCATACTGTGAGCGACAGAAACGCTTTCGTGTTGCTGAAAGTGGCGTTGGCCTAGCAAGTCTTACTCAAAATGTGAATCAAGCTGCCACGTCAATGGGCATGCCACCTGAAGGCGGTGGCAATGGTGGTGTCAGCGCCAGTGTGAACAATAGTAATATAAGTGGAGGACCAATGAACATAAGCAGTGGCGGTCCATCGATGCATCATCATCAGCCATTGGTTATGTTGGGTGATGGTCCAATGCCAATGCCACCGCCAGGAATGCCACCCATGTTGCAACATCAACCACGTCCCGGTATGGGCATGATGGCTCGTCCACCACGTCCCATTTCCGTTGCTGGTGGTGTCAAAGAAAATGCCATACAAGTGATGACAGCCGAATGTCGTGAATATTCACGTGGGGGTCTGGGACCAATGGCTCCTAATTTTCCGCCGCCCGGTGCTGCTGATGAGCCCTTTTTCCATGAACCCGAACCCTTCGATTATGGCTATGAACCAACACAGGAATCACAATGGGGCAATGATAATGCCGGTTGGGTGCCCTCTGGCATCAAGGAGCTAACACCTGGCCCAGCACACCATCCGCCACAGCAACCTCCACCAGGAGCACCGCCACAAATGGGTGGACCACCTGGTATGCCGCCACAAATGAATGTGCCGCCACCACAAATGAGTGGACCGCCACCACAGCTTCGTGGTCAACATGCGCCGCCCGGTATGATGCCGCCCAATATGCGAATGCCACATAATATGGGTGAGTAGATGAATTGCTGCTGTTAGCGAATTCATATAACTTTATCTATATACATTATTTTTTTAGGCATGGGTCCACCGCCAGGTCTAATGCGTATGCCACACAATATGAGTAAGTTGTCAATACACTCAAATCCCCATGAATTTGAACTTGATTTAATTCCATCATTTTCTATATAGATATGGGTCAACAGCAGCGAATGCCAATGGGAGGCGGTGGTGGTAACAATAATAGTAATATGAATCCATCAGGTCCCTCCGATCGACGATCCGATAGCTATGATGATGATCGTGAGCGTCGGCGTCGTGACAAAGATAAACAATTGAAAAAGGAGCAGGTAAAATGACAAGCAATGTCTTAACACTGTTACTTTTTAAAGACTTATTAAATTTTCTCTTTAATCCATTTAGCTACGCAAAGACTTTTTAGATATGCTGCGTGAACGTCACGATATTGAACGTCATACGCGTTGGTATGACATTAAGAAGAAATTCGAAACGGATCCTCGTTATCGAGCATTGGACTCGGCCTATCGTGAGGAATACTTTGAGGATTATTTGCATATATTGAAGGATGAGAAGCGCAAAGAACGTGAACATAAGGAACGTGATAGAGATCGTAGTAATCGTGATAAGGATCGTTCACGTGATAAGGACAAAGATAAGGATAAAGACAAGGACAAAGAGAAGGATAAAGATAAGGATAAGGACAAGGAGAAAGATAAAGAGAAGGAAAGCTCAAGAGTTCGGTCACGTTCGCGCGACAAATCGAGCCGCCGAAAATCGAAATCACGCGAAAAGGATCGCAGCGATCGTAGCAGCAAGCCAAGTACTTCCTCAACTTCCGGATCGTCTAGTCGCAGTGATAAGAAGAAATCACATCGCAAGGACAAAGATGAGGATGATTAACAATTGTTTCGATACTATATAGAAGACGAACAGACTCAAACATGAGCTGACAAAAACACAATACCGTAATACAAACACACATACACCTCAGACACACACAAACTCAACCACAAATAAAATTTAAAAAAAAAAATCCACTTCCAATAATAAAAACAATATAAAAATAAGAATATTATTTTGTTTTACGCTTGATTTTACTTTCATTTTTCGCATATGTTCAAAGTGTCTTCAAGATGTCACTAACAACATTGCGAAACATCGTAGATAAGGCACAATCGTAACGTCGTAAACAAAGCTGTCGTAAACCGAGCAAAAGTTGTCCAAAACGCAACCAATGGGAACGATGAAGTGTGTAGCGTGCCAAGGAGCAGAGCGCTGCATTGGCGTGCGCCTCCAGAATTAAGGCGTAATCTGCATTTAAAGCCAATTCTGAAAAGAATTTTAAATAAATCATAAAAAAAAATTTCCCATAAATTTGTTATATATCATTTTCAGAAATAAAAGAATTCCAAAAACTTGTTCTTAGATAATAGAGATTATTTGATATACCTTTGCGACTTAAAATGAGCGTTTCCAAGAAATTGAGCTCCATAACGTCTGCACGCAACTGTTGTGCCTCATAGAGCAACACCTTCAGCTGGGTATCACCACAACCATCAATCATGGCACTTATATCGAGAGACCAATGGGATGCACGCAAGATGAAACATTCGCTCCAAACAACTTGTAGAATGACATCCTGTTGGGCACGCTCCAGTAGGCGAAATTGTTCGTTAACCTTCGCCTGACGTAGACAAGTAACCAAAATTTGTGCTAGAATTTGAAAGTGCAATGCTTGGCCAGCTGGTGAAGCAACTGGAGGTGGAGAAACTGGCAATAAACGTCGTCCGGAATGTTGATTCTGTTGACTAGTTCGTGGTCCACGTTCCTCTTGTACGGCAGCAACATTCATGCCAACAGCAAGACATCGCTGAAAACGACAGAAAGGACACCAATTGCGTCGAGCTTTGTCTACCACACAATTTCCTTTGATCGCGATGCAAGCATAGTTGGTTCCCTTCCTGACACTGCGCTTAAAGAAGCATGAACAACCATCACAGCAGGAGATACCATAATGTTTGCCCGAGCTCTGATCACCACACACCTGACAAGCAGTAAATATGGAAACAACCGACATGTGAACACTGCAAGGATTCGAATTCAACTAAGCTTCGAGTAACATATTATTGGCAGTTTTATAGAGAAAAGTTTTAAAAATGATATGCAAATCAAAGAAATGATTTGTCGTTTTTTTTTCTTCCTTTCTTTGGTCGTTTATTTATTTAGCGGAATCCCTGCCAACATTTCGAAGAGGATAACCTGGAATTTCATTCGTTCGTAAGGGGCGTAACATGTCAAAAGTGACAATCGTCGGGTTTGGCTAACAGCGTGTTAACAATTTGTAAACAATTATTGTTATGCTCTATGATTGGTCAGCGTCGTCAGTCGGGCCACTCAGCAGTGTCTGGTTTATAGTACTTTGAACTGACATTTTAGGTAAATAAAAGGAAGCGTCGCGTAACGTCAAAGTCCAAACTTGACAATTAAGGGTTGTTAGCCGATTGAGGAACTTGAGTTTTATTTAATAAATGTTACTTGGCAAAATACATAATTGAATATTATATATATGCATCATTGTCAATAATTGCCTTAAATATAGAGAATAAAATTCTACAATTATACACATTAAGAAAATTTATTACTTTAAATTGTAGAATTTCTTACAATATAAATTTCAATTTGTTGTCTTTCTTTCCAACGGTTGTTGTCTTTGGTTTTTTTTTTTCATTTTAATGTAATATTACAAATACATTTTTGAATTATTTCAAATAAAAAATTTGAAATGCAGCTGAAATCGTTATTCAAGAAAAATCGATTTGCATTCGATAACATTTAACATCAGTTATTATTTGCCAACCGCCCTTATGTTCAATAACATAAAGCTGTTATTACTATGCTATTACAATATGACTATCTTTACTACTTTTGCTAAATTTTCAGCAAAAACCATGCTACTTTTAGTTGTTTGCCATAAAAATAATTTAAATCAATTACAAAACAATGAACAGATTTTCCAATAAGTTCGCATCACTTGCATAATGTTAATAACAGCCAGAGAAATGTTAAGTATATGTCTTTGCTGTTATTAGAATTCTTGCAAATTGTTGAGTATTTTTAGTAGTATTTTATCGCCAACCGATTGCGATCACACCATTTACATGTGTCATGTTTTTTGTATTACAAGAAACTTTTATAAAATAAAATGTAAGCTTTCGTATTGTTAATTAGCGGCACAAACGCGCGCATATTCAATACATTATAAACGGAAAGCAATAGAAACGCATATAAAGTGTATTAAGCAAGAAAATTGTTTGGCCTGCTGTCGCTGTGGTTTTCCTCTCTCCTTTTCTCTCTCTCGCGCTTTTGTCGGCCATTAATAAAGAAATTACAACAACTTGGTAAAAATACGAAAAGAATTGCAAAAAAATGCTCAGCAAATGTGTGCAGTGAAGTGAAGTGAAGTGGGGAACTTAACTCGAAAATTAAAAGAAAAGAAGCAGAAGGAGGCGGTGACTTTCCAGCTATATAACTACAGCAACAATCTTTGAACATTTGGAAATCGAAGTCGTCGCTATACAGGGTGTTGCAACAGGGTGCTGTTCATACCTGCAGTGAGTTTCATTCATAAAAGCCTGGCAACAAAATTCCAATTGGCATCTGCCTATATAACAGATGCAGCTGTTTGGCAACACCTAGAGAAACAGCAGCAGACACACACACACGCACGCTCACTCACACATGTGCATTGATTTTTCCAAACGTTGTGTGTGTGTGTGATTATGTTTCGAAAAAGACCTGGAAAACTGTTCAAGTGGTTTTTCTTTTAAGATTATATGAGATTAACGCATTTCTCTATCGTTGATGTTGTTCCATTTCCATTTTGGTGTAAAAATAAACCGCATTTATAGAGTATGCGCTCCTGACCCCCTACCACTTCCCTCAATGCCACATCACCCCGTCGTAAAAAATGTCAACAAGCGTGCATACAGGGTGCCTACCCACCCCAGACGCACGTGCAACATGAAGCGCCAGCAATGCAAACAACTAAAATAACAACAAGAACAAGCAAAACGTGCCAAAGCACAGAACAAAATACAACAAAATACAAATACATTAATAATGTCAGTTGCATATGTATTTTTCTTCTGTGTGCGGGTGTATGTTTGTGTACCTATGTGTGTGTGTGTGTGTGTGTGTCTGTATTTTTCTTATATCTAATGGTAGAATGGTCACACTTTACAGTCAATTTGGCATCTAACAGTTAGTTAACGGTATTTCTATAGGTTGCCCTTAAATATATTTGTTTAGTCCCATCCGCCCCCTCATACCTTCCTGTTTGTCCATATGTCGGACAGGTAAAACGTCCAACGGAAAGCAAAGCGCCAAGTTGCAACTGAATAGAAAAACAGGGAAAAAGAGAAACAGCCGAAGATACATTTCCGCCCGGTAGCGACAAACCAAAATAGACAACAAAGTACAGTGGGGAAAAACAACGATTAGATCTAAGCAAATGTTATGAAAAACATTAATATTCTGTAAAAGCATGTCACTAACATTTTATAAAAAATACCCTGTATAGCTAATGAGTTAAAAGCCCTTTGTATTCTTTTCCCTTATCGTGGACTTAAATACATTTATTTTAAAATTGATAAAGTTATTTTGACCAATGTAATTATCTGCTGACCCCACAATGCATCAACTGCGTCGTCGACTTTGCAGTTGGCTTTCGCCTGTGTGTCTCTCTATGTGTTTGTGTGCGAGTGTGGTTGTTTGTGGCTTCTCACAGCAGTTGCAGCAACGCGCACTCAATGCACTTGTAGTAGTTGTTGTTGTTGTTTTCTTTTTATTATTGCAACATGCACCTATACGTATGTTTGGCCCACTTGAGCAGGCACAGTGCGACTGAAGGAGGAGATGATGAAGGTAGAACTGGGACTGGGGTTGGGGCTTGGACTTGTTTATGGGCTTGGGCTGTCTGCTATTCTACACACTAATCTGAATGCCGCAAGTGTTGTTGAGTTTCCTGTGGCGCTGTCGCTCATTAGGGAATAATTTGCATTGGCTGCGTTGCAGCAACATTGTCGTCAGAGACACTTACAATATGTTACCAACATGTACACACTAAAACTTATATATGTTATATGTATATGTTATGTGTATTTTTATTGATTTTACTTGAACTTCAACAACAACAACAAAAAACCTAAACCTAAACGAAACCCAACTGAAACAACAGACACAAAAGTTAACCCAATTCTTGGCGCCCACTCGCCGCACTCAGGAAATGTTTGGAGTTGCCGACAAAATTTTTCATTTTTATTTTTTTTTCTGTTTTTTTTTTACCTATTGGCGATGACGTTGTTCGTCATCAAGAGAAGGAGCATTCTCTCTCTAACATTTTCTGTCTTTCTGTCTCTCTATGTGTTGGGCAGATAGCCAAGAAGCATACAAATGCACATGGAAACAGAAACAAAAACAATAAGCAGCAGCAACAACAACAACAACAACAGCAAGAAGAAAATCTAGTTGTTTGCTTATATTTTTCACACCCCAACAGACAAACTAACGTTTTTGTTGTTGCTGTTATTGTTGTATGTGCTGCATTGACTTTTGACGCTTGACGTTGATAAATGAATCATAAAAGCAGCGCAGTCAACGCCACCGGCAAACGCATAGACAGAGAACACAGTAGAACATAAAAGAGAAGAGAAGAGAAAAGATACGTTTAAATACAATGTATGCTCTGTATCATATGTTTTCTTGTTGTTGTTGTTGTTGTTGTTGTTCTTGTTGTTCTTGTAGATGTGGCCCACGCAATTAAAAGCCCTTTTATGTTATATTAAAAATTCAGTTTTAAACGCATGAGTTGCATTGTTTTCTTCTTTTATTCATTTTATTTTTTTACGTGCTAATCGATAACAGCTGTGGCTCTTGTTATCGCACCAAAGTTTATGTCGTTTAGTTTTTTTTTATATATATATATATTTTATTTCCCTCTTTTTGCTGCCCACACGATCGTCTCCCACTGTTGCTCGTATACTCTCTGTCTATCGCGCTCTGTCGCTTTCATTCTCTTTTTCTCACGAGTTCGTTGCTTTTGCTATTGCTGTTGCTGTTGCTGCCGGGCAGTGGCAGTGACACTCAAAGCGAGTCCGAGCTACGCAACTAGCAGTCAGAGTCTGTTCAACGGTCGGCCCATATTGATATTGATTCTTGTTGTTGTTTTTTCCTTTTTGTTGCAACAACAATACACCAAAAAGTAAAATAAATATATTGTGTGGGTGTTTTAACCATTTTGAAAACAAAAACAAGAAAAAAATCCGTGAAAAAAAAAACATTTTTTGTGTGCCAAAAAAAAACATATTTCAAATTGAGAGCAGACAATTTTAAAAGTGATTTTGCAGATAATCATTAAATACGAAAAAAAAAAAAACGAAAACTAAGGCAAACATTAAGTGGAAATAAGCAGAATTCACAGAAACAAGTCGCGATCTATATACATATATTTGTGTGTGTCTACATATAATTAAATACATATATGTCACACTATATATATATAAATATGTGTATAAATTTCTGCGGATTTTTTATTATGACAAAGCTAAAGTTGTATGACGCGCCCAGTTAAATAAAATATAAGTAAAAATAAAAAAGAAAAAAAAATAAGGAGAAATATAAGCGAACAACTAAAAAGCAATCGTTGAAGTCAAGTTAGATAAGCATTTTGTTGAAGATAAACAGCGACAGCCCCTGGCAGTGGCCTTGTTGTGACGCATGCTCCACACACTGCATGAAATCATTATTTTATTTGTTATTGTTTCAATTTCATTCTTGTTTTCTTAACATTGATTGCATTTCATGTCTCTTTTACAGTTGCTTTTGCTGTCCACAAAACGAAGCGGAAGCGCTAACATTAGAAAAAATGTCCAGCGAAGAGGATAAACCGCCAGCGCCGCCTGTGCGTCTAACCAGTAATCGTGGTGGTGTTGGAATTGAACGTGTCCCTATTGCCGGTAGTGGTGCGGGTGGTATGGGTGATGCGCCACCAGTTGATATGCGTCCACTGCCCAAGGGTATGTTAATTGATTATTATTTCAAATATAATTTTCGATTATTTTTTACTATTATTGATAATTGATTTTTATATATTTAGAGCCTGACGATGCGGATCGCAAAAAGAAGACGCTAAAAAATAAGAATAAAGGATCGAAACCTTCGCACACAGATTCCAAACCAAATATATCGTATCCCACAAACTTTGAGCATACTGTGCATGTGGGCTTCGATGCTGTAACCGGCGAGTTTACGGTGAGTTCGTGTCGGATTGTTTGGTTATATACTTTGAAGTCTATTTTCTTATGCTTACTTATTGGCCTTGCAATCATTTTGTGTTATGGCCTAAGAAAAGCTGGATTTTTATTTACATTGCATACATATTAGACATTAGACATACATACATCTACATCGAATATATACATATAAATATATATCTATAGAATATATATTTCCAATCTTATTTGTTATTGCAAGTTACTTTTTGCCAGTTCCCTGTGATAAGCTTGAAGACTTTTAATATAAAACAAACATTGATACATTCATCGATTTAATCGAAATACTAGAAAATTAAAGATAACGATTTTTATTTTACCGTTTGAGTTTCCCTTCTTCAAATATAATTAATTTCCTAAAAAAAAAAAAACTGATTAAAGCTATGTGCAGAAAGCTTGTTTTGTGTATTATTTACTTTGTTTAATCACAAACTGAAGCTTCGAATAGTTGCTTGATATTTGTGATATAATAAGAAAAGCAAAGACATGAGTAAGTCTTAATAAAAGCTTTACTTCAGATCTACGTTTAATTATTTATAAAATCTAAGATTCAATTGTGCTTTTTCAGTATTTTTTTACAACTTCAGTATGCCCATTTTTTTATAGGATAATTTATTAAAATTATAAAATACTTATGTATACATATATCGTAACATAAATAAATCTTTAATAAGCTGAAAGCTTTAGATTCTTATGCTGCAGATATGAAGAACATTTTTTTCGTTTTCTATAATGAATAATTATGCATTCATTCATACTCTACTCTAGTTCGATTCAAATCAATTTTGCGCATTATTTTTCTTGTTTGTCCCCCTATTAAAATACTTTATTGTATACTTTATGTTTTTCTCTCTCTCTCTCTCTATCTCTATCGCGAAATACTCTATATCAAATTTTGTATTATTCATTATAATTTCAAGCTGCCAATGAAAGTAAGTAAAAAAAAAAAGAAAAAGAAAACCGTCACGTCTCAAGCAACGGAACTTGCCTTCATTAGTTATCAATGCGAAATTCCAATTCATATGTTGTATATTTACCCCTCTCCCCACCATTTGTTTGTATGTTTGTTTGAATTTCATTTCGAATGATCGGCTCTTTTTACCCAGTGTTAGTTCACATTTCGTTCAGAATTTAACCTTAACCTTAAATAATATATTGTGTTAACATTACATGAAAACTTATACAGCAATTACACAAAACTTAAACCAATGACTGAGCTTTGTATTTGTAGTTAAAATGCTTTTAGTCGCTGGCCTCAAAATAAATCCCAGATAATAATTATTGCTTAAGAATTAAGCTAAATCCAAATCCAATTCCATGCTCTTCCTTGCAGCTGTTTTGTCTATTTCTCTATTTTATATTCTTATTTTATAACATTCATTGTGTATGCCTTGCCCTTGTATGGTTTTACTTGATCTTATTATATAATTTGCACTTTCTACATTTTACAGGGTATGCCAGAGGCATGGGCGCGTCTCCTGATGAACTCCAACATCAGCAAACAAGAGCAGAAAAAGAATCCGCAGGCCGTGCTCGATGTGCTTAAATGGTTTGATAATACAACAAAACAGAGGCCAAGCTCTAAGTACATGACAAATGCCATTACGACGCATTCAGGTAATTTCAATTGAGATTTTGTTCTATGTATAAATGAAAAGACATTAATTATATAAATTATATACTTTTGTAGGATCTTCACTAAGCCGCGTCAGCAGCAGTAGTCCAAGTAGTACGCCGACAGATTCAGAGTTACATGCCTCAAACAGTGGTGGCAATTTGATAGGTGTGCAACTTGGTAGCATGACACTTGGACCTAATGCCAACAATGTTACCGCTGCTGGTCAATTGCTTAGTAATCATTATCAACAACAACAGCAACAACAACATTTGCTACAACAGCAGCAGTTGCAGCAACATCAGCAACATCAACAACAGCAACAACAACAACAACAACATTTGCATCAACAACATCAGCATCACATTGGCGGCTTAAGTCAATCACATTCATATAATTTTGGTGGTCATACAGCCTCCTCATCCACATCGCAACATTCATCTGCCAATGAGGACGATATGTTGGGTACAGCGCCACAACAGCCACCGCCGCCACCTGTTGCCTCACGGCCAGAGCGTACGAAGTCCATTTATACGCGACCCATTGAAGAGCTGATACCAGTAGCAACATTGCCAACGGCACCAACAACTACACCAACAACACCACTGCAAAACCATAAAGCTACAGCAGCATCAACACCTCTATTGCTTAACAATGCCACAACGACGCTGGACAAGAATAAGAATAATGCAAGTGAGTTAATCCAGGGACTTTTTTCTTATTGTATTTTAAGCTATTTATTGTTGTAACAGTTGTAATCCCATGCCCTTGCAGTATTCTTTTGGATTTATATGTCATAATAATAGCTATGTCTTTTATTGTCTGCAATTTCATCCTATTTGTCTATATAAAACTTGGACTTAACTTGAACACAAATCAATTTAACATACTTAAGCTAAGCAAATTAACAACTTATCATTATGCATTTAATAACATTTTCTTGTTATCTTGCAACTTATCATACTATAAACCAAGAAATGTAGTTAATAACAAGAACGTAAAATTATATTTATATAAATTATATTTGCCGAAGATTTTCTACTCTTGCAAGCGATCATTCCTAAGGCAGCTATATGCTATATACTATTCCGATATGACTAGGAGAGACATTCATATCGGTCCGATATCTGAGAGACAAATTTTCATTATCATTGTTATTCTGATACTTTTCATGATGTCTGCCATAAATTTGCAAAAAAATTAAGATATAAATTATTTCTATTACTGTAAGGGCAAAAGTAACTTCGGTGCAATGCGAAGATAGTTTCTGTTTTTCATTTGTTTGTTGATGTTTTAGTTCAACTAATAAATATGTAATTCAATGTTTAATGTTACTGTTATTTGTATCGCCTCTGTCTTCTGTTCTGTTCCGTTTTGTTCTGTTTTAAAATTGCTTTTAAATTGCTGCTAAACAACTGAAAAAATGACAAATGACTGCATCAACTGCAACATCAGCAACAAGTGCAACAGCAGCAGCAGCAACAAGATCAACGGTAGAAGCTACAACCGCAGCAACAGCAACAGCAGCAACAATAACAACAAAAACAACAACAGAAACAGAAGGCACAAAACATGCCGCTAAACGTATTTTGTCTGATATACCAAAAGCTACTAATAATTATCCTCCTCATACTACTAACACTAATACTACTACTACTACTACTACTACCAGTACCATTGAAATTGTTGCTCCCAGTTCAAGAGAGGAACAACCTCAGCAGCTTGTTGAATGCAATGCTGCTGTAGCAGCAGAAGCAATAGTTACAGCAGCAACGACTAATCACGACTCTTCTACTTCCTCCTTTTCATCGTTTCCATCGTTTCATGATGATGTGACGCCACCGTTATGCGCCAACGCCTTGCCTTCGATACATTGTCCAACGCCAACACCAACGTCTTCCGTACGCATCTCTATGGCTGTTCCATTGCCTGCACCGACGACAACATTGACAATGGTAACACCTGCAACACCTGCATCAGATTTGTATCATGACCCGACGGCAGCCAATAATCTCAATACAACAGCAACATTGGCAGCAATACCAGCAGCGGGTACACAAATCGCAGTGCCACAACAGCCAGCGGTGGCAGCGGCCACAACAACAGCAACAACAGCACGTGCCGCCAATGCAAAGAAGAAGAAAATGTCTGATGAAGAAATATTAGAGAAACTACGCACCATTGTCTCTGTTGGTGATCCAAATCGTAAATATACCAAAATGGAGAAAATTGGACAAGGTGCATCGGGTACAGTATATACAGCAATTGAATCATCCACGGGCATGGAGGTGGCCATCAAACAAATGAACTTATCACAGCAGCCCAAAAAGGAGCTTATCATTAATGAAATTTTAGTTATGCGAGAGAACAAACATCCAAATGTTGTTAACTATTTGGACAGTTATTTGGTATCTGAAGAACTTTGGGTAGTCATGGAATATTTACCTGGTGGTTCACTTACCGATGTTGTTACCGAGACCTGTATGGATGAGGGACAAATAGCCGCTGTTTGCCGTGAAGTATTGCAAGCACTCGAATTTCTTCATGCCAATCAGGTAATTCATCGCGATATCAAAAGTGATAATATATTGCTTGGTCTGGATGGTTCCGTCAAGCTGACTGATTTTGGTTTCTGTGCGCAAATATCACCTGAACAATCGAAACGCACAACAATGGTTGGCACACCATATTGGATGGCACCCGAAGTGGTCACACGTAAACAGTATGGACCGAAGGTATGAAAATATAAAGATTCGATTATATCAAATATGTATGAATAATAAACCTTTATATTGTCTTACAGGTCGATTTGTGGTCACTGGGCATTATGGCTATCGAAATGGTTGAAGGTGAGCCACCATATTTAAATGAGAATCCGCTTAAAGCATTGTACCTCATTGCCACAAATGGCAAACCAGAGATTAAAGAAAAAGACAAATTGACGGCAGCATTTCAAGATTTTCTTGATCAATGTCTAGAAGTTGAGGTTGAGAAACGCGCCAGCGCCATGGATCTACTTAAGGTTAGTGTAGCATTAATTATTTACTTTGAAATAATTAACTAATTTTTTATTTTATTTTATTTTCATTGATTTTATAGCATCCATTCCTGAAATTGGCACGTCCATTGGCGAGTCTGACTCCTTTGATTATGGCCGCTAAGGAAGCGACCAAGGGCAACTGATTGACAACCAAGAAACAGCAGCTTATTTAACCATTACTAATAAGTTATTATTACAACAAGCTACAGCAGTCGCAGTCACTGCCGCAGCAGCAGCAACAGCAGCAGAGACAACAACAAAAACAGCAAGAAAAACAACAACAACAACAACAAGAACCAGAAGAACAACAGAAACAATAGCAACAATAATTACATATATGCGTATAGACGAACAGATGATAAATAATTAGTGATTATGATTATGATTATTTATATAAACGTATTTATATACAGATAGATACACACATATATATATATATATATTTATATATATATACATGCATACATATATTATATTAAATTAACTATTATATTTAAAATTCAATGAGCCAAGTGCACATAGTTCAATTCAAAAAAAAAAGAAACTTATATTTTGCAATTTCTTAATCAATTTTCATTCAATAATAATTTTTGCTGCTATTTTGTTATACCAAAATTACGGGTATTTTTAAAATGCCTTAAAAAAAAAAAATGATTTCGATAAAAAATAAGATTCAATAAAAAAATTCATTAAACATTATTAAGGAACAACATTAAAACACATTTACATTAACGTACATTTAAAAAATAAATTGGCATTTACATTTAGAGAGAAAACTTTTACAAATAATAATAAATTTATATTAAAGAGAACACACAAAAAAAAAAAACACAAATTGTATAAAGAAAACAAAAGAACTTATAATTTCTATATTAGTTTTTCATTCATTTTCTATAAGAAATAACTAGAAGAGAGAAAAAGAGAACATACTACGAAATTCTTGCGCAAAACGCTGCAACACTAACTTTAATTACTTAAGAGTATTATTTAACTGTTTCATTTTTGAGCTTTTGCTGCTTTCAGTAAAACTTGTATTAAGTTTCTTAAATTGCTTTATAATAATAATAATAAAATAAATATATTTTTTTATATGTGCTTTCTTTTTTGTAGTTTTTGTTTTCAATTTATAATTTGTATGCCTTTTTTTATTTTCTTCGTAATGTTAATTATCAAATTATGTTATATCTATATATAAACATACACAAAGTAACTGTCCAGACCATGTAGCAACTAAATCAATTTTCATGCTTCGATCATTTCGCACACACACACACACACACACACTTGCATACACATATAGTTATACAATCACAATCATCAACAATCATAGCATCTCTTTTTTTGTACTATGTCTGTGTATGTAGTTTTAAATGAAAGGCAAAACATGTAAAGAATTAACCATAAATAATATATACTATATAAAAAGAGCCTGTATTTTCATAAAAACATAACAATGCAAAATGTGGTTTATATGAAGACAACAAATAATTTAGAAATTTATTTAACTATTATAGACATAGTAAATAGTAAAAAATATGACAAAGAAAATAAATAAAAAAGAAAGAAAATAACACTTGAAACTGTTCAATAAATTGATAGTAGCATCTAAATATAGAATTAGAGTATAAATAGTGTGTAATGAAATGAAAGTGAACCATGAGAAAAACAAAAGAAGGAAACCAGTTACTTTGTGCCTAATCCAAAATATGAAAAACAAAAAACAAAAACAAAACAATTGAAATGCATTCAATAAGACAAACAAGAAACAACAACAATTAATGATATTAACAATATTTATGAATAGCAACTAACTAATATATAGATTAACATAGTAAATCGATAACATAGCACGTAGAGTAGAGCAGGCAACTAAACAAGAAAAAAAAACACCAACAACAACAGAATCAAATATTATATACATACATACCTACAATACATGTGTAAGTATGTTTATTTATTCTAAAGCAAATTTAAAGAATGAAATTAAAAAAAAATTCAATACTTTAAAGTTAAGATCGGCACATGAATAAAGGAGACATGAATTGCTTAAGTTTTTCCTTTTCCTTGATTTAAATCGTATTTGCAAGATACTGTGATCAAAAGCTCATAAAGGAATAATACTTTATTTACCCAAAAAAAAAAAAAATACTAGGCAACCCCATATATATCATATATATTACACATATATGTATATGTTGTCTGATTATTTTTGTATCATCTTAAGCAGTGTTCATGTGACAATGTGTCGATCTTTACTTAACAAATGTTAGTAGAAAGAAAAAAGAAAAACTTTGTATGTTAGTTATCATGTTACATTTTTTGCAGTGTTCATTGGCTTTTTACATTGATTTTGAAATTTCAGCTGTTTACGGGTCTGTTAATTGATAACAAAATTAATATTTTATAGATAGAAGGTAACAAAAATTAAAACACCAGCATATTGCCAAACAAAAAGAAAAAAATTAACTAAAGATAAAGAAAAAGAGCATAAAATATTCTGTTATATTTGGAAAACATTTTCAGTGTGTTATATAAAAGTTTCATTATACGTCAAGCATAGTTTATGATGAATGTGGGTTAAAGATTCAGAATTGAGATAGAGAGAAAGATCTTAAAATATTTAATAAAAATGAAATAATATTTGGAAATCATAATAATCCATTCAGCAGAGATCGCAAGATTTATAACATTTTTCATAAAAGAAACATCTTTTTGAGAAACGAATAACTTCTAACTTTTCTAGCGATTTATTGATCGTTTAGAAATATTGTATCTTTAACGCAGATATTTTTTACAAATTAACAACAAAACCGGCCCACATTCAATTAAAAACTGAAATTCAACTAGTTAAATTATTTGTTAACAGCGCAATACTATTACAAAAAAAAAAAACAAAAAAAAACAATTGCAAATCAAATAAATTAAAGAAAAGGAAAAAAATGTTTTATACAATAAACTCGGTGCGCATTATTTTCGCTATTAGTTCCTAACAGATACACAGACAGATAAGTTTACATACATATATTAAATTACACACAGTATAAACATATATAGTATATATATCTATAATTATTTGAACTATGTATTTTCAAAGTAAAGAGAACATGAAGAGCGCCAAAATTGAAATGGCACTTACGTTAAAAACGAATATTTAACTGAACAATTATTGAAATTATTGTATTTTTTAGTAATTAGGAACTTACACAAAAAAAAAAAAAAAAAACAAGTTCAGAAACGAATGTGTATTTAACAATAATGATAGCGATGAATGGAAATAATAAAACGAAAGATATATATATATACTTATATATAGAAATAGAAGTATGAAATTACAAAAGATCATCTAAGAACAGTAAAATAATATATATATATATATACACATATATATATATATATATATATGTATATGACAGATGCAAATCTAATTTAATATATAAAAATGAATAAAAATATATATACATATAAAAAGAAAATTAATTCTGCCATAATTTTATTTTTTTTTTGTTTTAGCGTTTTTGTTCAATTTGCATTTATTTGATAGTAGCTACAATTCTTGTTTCTTTTTTTTTGTATTGAAGAGAATAAAATATTTATTTAGTATTATATAATAATCCAATGCTTAAAATATATGGGGTTTGAGTTATTCTGTATTTAATGAATAGTTTTTCGATTACGACTTTATTTATTACGTCTTGTTGACTCAGATGCAGTTGGCGGTGGCGGAGGTCCACGTTTGTTCATCTCCTCCAAGTATCCAAGTACAATACTATTACGTTCATCCTCCAAATGATCCAAAACCAAATAGCTATAAGATAAAATAATTAATAAGTATTTTTAGCAAATAGAATAGTGTCTACAATAAATTTTACCGTTTATCGTTCTTGAGAATGTCCTGTATTTCCTTTAGATGATTGGGATTCTCTTTAATGAGATCGCTGCTCTTGTGTGTAATAAATTTGCATTCCTGCAACAATTCACGTAATGCCGTCTTGGCGTTCAAGGTTTTATCTTTAATATAATCACGAAACTCGCGTTCACCCTTATCCGAACTATATTTAAGATATCGTGGATCTTCTTTAATTTGTTTCTTTATCTCTTTCCAAGTGCTTGTCAAGTGCAGTGCACCAATCTCATCGAGCATTTCACGGAATTTCTCGCGTTTCTTCTTCATCAGACTGTCAATATGATCATTAAAGATTCTACAAATAACAAATATATATGAATATAAATGATGCTGGCAATAGGATTTGTATATTTTAGTCGTGAATTGCTTACCGCTCACGCTCATCGCGTTCAAGTGTCTCAATTAGCTCCCAGCGATGATCCTTGCGTAATTGTCGTTTAACTTCCTTCCATGTGTAGTCCGGTGTACGCACCAGATCCGTCAGCAATGCTGTGAAGTGTCCAATGCACTCGTCACGCTTATGGTGCTCACGCTCCTTGTCCCGGTCCCGCAAATGTCCAGCCAATGTGCGATGCACTTCCTTTTCTCTTTCCCTAATGCTTAGTTCTGCGCGCAACTTCCGCTCGCGATCCTTTAGCTTTTGTTCAACTTCGTTCTCACGTTGTCGTTCCACTTCGCTGTCGTAGCTGGCAGCACGCTCATCTTGATCAGATTCCTCATGGTCTTCGCCTTCCTCCTACAATTTAAAAGTAAATACATTTAAATTTTAGTACAAGAATTGGAAGAACGAACATGATTATTGCATACTTACAGAAGATTCATGCTTTTTACGATCAGATTTACTTCTGTCTTCTTTATCCCGTGAAGACTTACGTTCCCGGTCCTTAGTACGGCTACGATCTCTGCGACTTTCCTTACGGCTCTTTTCCTTATCCTTGTCACGACGATCCGATTTTCGTTCACGTTGACGATCACGATCTCGCTGATCCCTTAGCTCACGGTCTCTTCGTTTTTCCTCCTTCATGATGTGCAAATAATCCTCAAAGAGCTCTTCACGATACACAGAATCAATTGCACGATACCTTGGATCCGATTCGAACTTCTTCTTTATATCATGCCAGCGTGTATGCCGTTCAATATCATGACGTTCTCGCAACATATCAATAAAATCTTTACGTATCTATATATTCAAAAAGGTAATTCAACATGACAGCCATGTGGAAGAGAAAAAAAATTGTAAATGTGAATTAGTTAAGCTTTTGGCACTGATGTAGATTTCACTTAATGTTTTACGAACTTATATAATAACTTAACTTGTCTTACTAACTAAAGATACTTAAAATTAAGGAAACATAGTTACACACATTTTGCTTGGCTGAAAATAAATGTTTTGATTAGCATTCAAATTGACGCAGCTGAAATAAAACTTTTGTGATTAGTTTGAGCCAAACCATATGAATGAGTAATGCAGTTTAAGAATTCACAGAGCATAACGGATCAAATAGACTATGTTATAAACGTGTATATAATAAAATTAATATTTATTACAAATTTATAAATTATATTATAAAAATAATAATCTGATATTTTAAAAAAATAAAAAATATTAAAATTTTTTTTTTTATTCTTTCGGATAAATGTATAGAGCAGCGCATAATCTCAATCGATTTATCGATTTATTTGTGGCTTGGCCCCATGGGAAATACTTCAGCTAGGGCCGAAGAGTACAGTTAATAAAACTAAATTAAACATACAAAATACATAAGGTAAAATATATAGAAGTAAAAGAAGTTGATGTTAGGGAGAAGAGACAAAGAACTTTTCAACGTGCTTGAGGGCCGTTGCATGCAGCTTGTGCGAACAATGTGAGAGATATTCTTAACTAAAAAAAAAAAACAAATTCTCACTTTGCTCTACACAAGCTATAGTAAATTGGGTGTATATATATATAGATAAAGAATAGATAAGTATATATTTATATATATCTTCTCCCGGTTGGACGCTGTCATTTACAATACAAATTTGATAATTCATAAAACGAAAACAAAAAAATATTGAATTAATTAAAATTATGCATTATTCATACTGTTTGCTCAGCCTTCGAAGCCACTTCTACGCGATTTCTTGTTGATGTAGTAGTTGTTGTTGTTGTTGTTGTTGTTGTTGTTCATGCTGTTGATGCTGTCTTTGTTGTTGTTGGTTTTACTGGCCGTTCTCATATGGTTGTGTTATGGTCGCTGTTGCTGTTCCAAAAACCCAAATATTGATTGATCTCTTCTAACATCATTAGATCATCTCTATATAATGTACAATATGTACGGCAACTTACAGCATTTATTATCACCATGAACATCATTAATTTCATCATCATCACCATCATCATCATCACGATCACGATCACCATCATTGATCACCATCAATCATCATCATCATCATCATCATTCCTAGGCGACATGTGACACGACGCAGGGCGGGGCGGGAAGTGGAAATCACACCAACGATTATCAGGTAATTTTCAGTTATTTGCATACCTTTTGATTTTAGTGATTGATATATATATATATGATAGATATATATGTATATTTATTTTTCATATATTTTTTTTTATTATATTCCAAATTTGTTTCTTATTGCAGAAAAAACAAATTTATTTTTTTTTGTCTATTTTTTCTAGTTTATATATTATTTTTTTTTTATTTTTTGTTACTTTTTTTTTTGTTTAACTCACCACACAAACAGATTTGCAAGCGTGTGCGTGGTGAACTCTAGAGAGCTATCAACTTTTGGCCTGGAACGGGGACCATGACGACAACGAGATGACGACAGGAACGATAACGAGGAGGACGACGACGACGATCGCAGTGTGTTAATTTTGTTGGGTTGAACATTAATCTGTATCTGTGCTGTAATCGATTAGCTATATGTAATAGCTATAATTTATATATGCGTATGTATAGATATTTGGTGGTTTTAATAGTATCCGAACCACATATACACACACATACACACACACACAAAATAGGCAATTTATATTTGCAAACCGAACCGGTCAAAAGGGGGGCAATCATTCAGATCAGGAAGGAGATCGATCGGTTCATGTTGTGTTGTTGTTGTCGTTGATGTTGTTGTTGTTGTATTAACAAAAATCAATAATATTATAGAAAATACGTTTGTATACAAGTAATATAATAAAGTCAATATATAATAAAATTTATATATATATAAATATATGTATATAAAAATAGATAGCATGATATGGATAATACGTAAGTGGGTGGGGAAAAAGAAGCAGCGATCCAAGCGACACCGAAACATACCTGTTCTTTTCTTAGCTGTTTATCTTCCTTTTCACGGCGACGCACCTCAACAATGAACTCATTGAATAGACTTTCACGTTCACGTACTTTTTCTATGGCACGATATCGCTCCTCCTTGGCATGACGCTGGCTAAATTCCGAAAATGAAGATCTGCAAAAAATGATAGAAGCATTTTAGTACAAATTACGAGTACTAGTTTTTCTTAAAGTTTAAAGTTTTATTTCAAATGAATTATAGATACTTACTTGCCATGCAGCTTGGCCTCTTCCATAAGTTTGCGAAAATCGTCACGCTTCTGACGCATTTTATTGCGTTTCTCTTTACGCTCTTCTTCGGCTCTATCTTTGACATACTTTTCAAATACCTGTTTGCGTTCCTTCGATGTGAGCAGCAAGTAGCGTGGATCGAATACAATCTTGTGTAGTTCCTTCTCCCAAGTACTAAATGCAGAAACATCCTTTTCGCGCAACATCTCCTTGAATTGAGCGACGCGTGTATCCAATGGCACCAGAGCACGCTCCTTTGCTGCTCGTTGTTCAGCTTCCAATACTGCGTCTTCGTTTTTCTTTGACTTAGTAACTGTAAAACAATGCAAAATTAAAATGAATATACATTTTTGTTTTGTTTTATATTTAAATGTTTGTCTATTACTTACACGTGCGTACACGTTTTGTGGGCACTTCCTCCACACTTGATTCAGATTCGGTGCGTATCTTAATAACTTCATCATCTTCATCTTCGTCCGGTTCTACACGTTGCACCTGCTGCTGTTGTTGCGGCTGTGCAGATTTTTCTTGTGACGCTGCATTTTCCGCCGATTTCTGATTCGATTCGGCGGCTTTCTCTTCGGCTGTTTTAAGCTGTTCGGGACGTTCGTTAACAGCTTTGTCGACATCTTCACGGTTCATTAGATCTTCTGGACGATCCCAGACGGAGGTGCGTGTTGATGGATTATAGAAAAAGACACGTGCATCGCCAGTCCAGACTACACACCAAGGTGTACCAGCAATCGGTGTGCTGGTCACTGGACGTGATTTATCTGTTTGCTTCGCAGTGGCTGCCGCTGCTGCCTGCTTCTTTTGTTCCTCCTCCTTTTTACGTTTTTCTTCAGCGGCCTTTTTGGCTTCCTTCTCAAGGGCAGCGGCTTGTGCAGCTTTATTATTTTCATTGTTTGCCTTCATGGCTGCAGCCGCAGCAGCAAATGCCATCTGCGGATCAAAGCCGGGTGCTCCTCCTGGCGGCATGTGCATAAGAGGATTAGGCAATAAATGTGGTGGCATACCACCTGGTGCACCCATTGGTGGACCTTGAGGTGCTGCTCCCGAATGTGCTGCCATGCGTGCAGCTTCCATGTCTCGCAATGCTTGTGGTTTCTCCCAAACACTTTCACCGCGTCCTGCATGAAAATAGTAAGGACGACCATCGGGAGCACGATGCTCCGACCATTCAGCTGCACGTGCAATGACTGATGGATCAATAACGCCCGGCTTGATGATTAAGTTCTTGGCGGGCTTATCCTGTGACACTCCAGGCGGTGCATGCATATGTTGTTGTTGCTGTTGTTGTTGCTGCTGTTGCCAAGGAGGCACACCAACACCCCAGGGTCCTGCAGGTCCTGCTGCCCCAGGAAAGCCAAAAGCTGGTGGCGGCATACAAAACGGCGGTGGCTGTCCAAAACCAGGTGGCGGCTGCATTCCAGGTGGTTGTTGAAACATTGGCGGCGGCTGGTGTCGCACATTTGGCGGCGGTTGGCTTAGCAACGGTGCTGTACCAGTATTCGGTGGTGGTTGATTTAATAAATGTGGTGGAGGTTGTGACGTTAAATGCGGATGTGCAGACACAGTCGCTGCAGCCGAAACTGTTACAGCTGATGTTGTCGGACCATCGCCATGTTCTGCAACGTTCGTTGCATCGGCTTTTGTAACAGCATTTGGCTGTCGTTTGGCCAACTCTTCAACCTCAGTTTGTGTCATGATTTTAATATTTGGTCCATCTGGCCGAGTCCATGTTGTTTCACGTGACACAGCATGATAATAATATGAACGACCATCTTCAGCTTTTGTCTCAACCCAAATTTCTGGTGCTTGTGCAACACCATTAACACTTGAGAGTGGCTGAACTGTTGAAGACGACGATGACGACGACGACGAAGATGCTGCCGCTGCCGCAGCTGCTGCTTGCTGCATTTGCGTATGCTCTCCCATGGGACGACCGCTAAATGCATTAAACGGTTTACTCCTAAAGTTAAAACTGATAATATTCGCGAATTATTGCATGAGTTTGTTAATAACATACACAATAATTATCACTATTAAAACTTACCATTGCACGTCGGTCACAATTGCTTTTTCATTAGCGATTGCAACCCCATTGGGCCCATCTTGGCTGGTGGTCGCCGTATGCTTGCCATTTATTGCAGGTAATGGGGATTCATTATCAGAATCTTGAGGGCTAGGACTTGCTTGATCAGCATCCATACTTTCGTCTAAACTTGTTTCCATTGTGATGAATTATCTCTCAAAATGTATAATTATTTCATTCGCATTTGCAAGTTTGGAAAAATTTTCTATTCTTTTGCCGCTATCGATAAATATTGACCGTATCACTTATTGTTATCGACAAATCAAATTCGTTTGGGTGGCAACCATAAATAAATCGATATAATAATGTGTACAAAAAAATACTAACAAAATATGCAAAAGTTTCAAATTACTGAATTTATATTTGAATTTAAATAATATTATTTTTTTTTAAATTTTCGTCAAAAATTAAAAGTTAAAATAAATAAGCGTGATTTTAATAATTATAAAAAATATGAATATTTAAATTATGTATCTTGATTGTATAGAAATTGGAAATAAAATTATTTTATTTTATTTTCTGCATGAATATTTACATATAATTATTAAAAGTTTATCTAACAACATGGTAAATATAATTTCTAAATTAAAAAAAAATATATATATATATATATATATGTGTGTATATATTTGTTTTAGAATTACAAGAGCTACGTTTAAGACATTTTATACTTGGTGCTCATTGGGTACCAAGAGTATATTGGGTTAGTGACAGCAGCAAATGTACATATGTAACTCCCATAAGGAGGCTTGGCCGACTCCATAAAGTATATATATTCTGACTCAGGATCAACAGCCGAGTCGATTGCAACATGTCCGTCTGTCCGTCTGTACGTCCGTATGAACACACAGATCTCGGAGACTATAAGAGCTAGAGACTTCATTTTTTTTGCAAAGTGCTTGTATTAGTTGCAGGCTGATCAAGTTTATTTTGGATTTTTGCCACGCCCCCCTCCGCCTCCACAAATCGATAAAAATTTTGAGCGCACCCAGCTAAGCTACAGGTCTGAATATGTTTATCTGGATGTTTGGTACAGATTGGATTATTAACATAGAAGTTATACACATTTAAAATTCCAAAAGTTGAGAGTCGTCTCTATAGCGTACGCTTGCCTGCGATTCTCACCCCACACACGGCAACATTTACTCAGTGTTTCTCACACTTGTAAAGAGTGTGGCTCAGTGGTTAGAGGGTTGAGTATTATATAGTCGAGGTTGAGTATTTGGGCACCGAGTATTATATAGTCGAGCATACTCGACTATAACTTTCTTACTTGTTAATGTTGCTTTACTGTAGATCTAAATTCGAATTTCACACATTATATACCAGGTAAAAATAGGAATAACATTCAGTTATTATTAAGCTCAAAACGAGATGATATTTCAGAACAAAAGGTCGTATTTGTGTTTAGTTATCCTTGCCTATCACTTTACTGTGATTGTCAGCGGACAAAATGTAACCGATTACTGTGATGTCAATTTGTGTTACGGAAGAGAGCATGTTGCCTGTAATGCACCTCCGAATGTAAGTGAAACTTTATTACATAAATTATTAATATACCCTAATATAAAATACATTTTATTAAGAAACCACATACACTCTATATATAGATATAGATATACATATATATGTATATGTATAGATTCCTTATTCAAGTTTGCATGCCAGTTGAAATACGAAAATAGCTGCCAAAGATCGAGTTTGAATAAATCGATTAAATTGGTTTGAAAAACATTTGTGTTATTTGTTATGGTATTCATTAAAAAATTACAGCATTTAAAGTTTATATTGCTTACTCATTCATGCCAAAGTTGCGTTACAAATTAAACTACATACTATAATTACTACTACTACTAAAGAAACGATGATTAGGGCTCTGAAAATTGATTTGTCTCAAAAGAGTATGAAATCTTCGATGTGCTAGAATATAATAATTCCGTTTTTATTTTTAAAACATAATTTTTACACTAATCAATTTGTTGTGTTCCACAGTTCTTTGGCCACGACTGTACTATCGATGCTAATCCAATTTTCATGGATACTGAAGAGCAAGAGCTCCTTTTAAATATTTTCAATGATATGCGTGATAAAGTGGCAGGGGGCGGTTACGGTGGTTTTACTGCTGCTTCCCGTATGGCGACATTTGTATGGGATAAGGAACTAGCATCTCTTGCCGAAATAAATGTTCGAATGTGCGCTATGCATCACGATCTATGTCGTAATACTGTACAATATTCAAGAGTTGGCCAAGCTGTTGCATATCGCGGAGTAAAGCAAACAAATTCAAATCTCAACTCGACTCTAAATTCTCTTATCAATATATGGTTTCGGGAGGAAAAGTCCGTTACAATGTCACATATTTTAACGTTTAAGCCCACTATAAGGTCAGTTTATACCAAGTGTATATATATATATATATATATAAAACACAGAGGAAAAAAAAAACAAACATTTTTTAATGTAAATTATATCTTTATCATTTTAGTAAAAGACATTCAAATTATTTCCTAATTATAAATCAAAACACAACCAAGGTGGGTTGCGCTGTTCTCCAACAATCTCAAAACGATTGGCTTCAGACATTTATTACCTGTAATTTTAACAATGAACCCATACCCTTCGAACCAATCTACGAGTTACTTGATTCCGACAGCAAATGTAAAACGGGACCAAATCCAAAATATCGTAGTCTCTGTAGCGTAAATGAAACATATTATATACCTTCGAATACAGCTTCGAATACAACTTCGAATACATCTTCGGATACACCTCAGGGTATACCTACAAATAATACTTCGAACGATCCTAAAGCCAGAACGGCAGAAGAAATTCCCAAGACGGATGAAGTTCCCCCGGCAGATGGTACAAATGGTACTCCCGTTCCAGGAGAAACTGACCCCAATGGTCGTCCTCCGAATAATGGAACTAACCCAGCAGTTGGAACTTCCCCGTCTGAAGTTACCGATGCAAATGGAACAGTGATGGTTAATGGAACTACTGAAAATTTCTCTGTAAATGAAACTGAAACAGCATCAGGAAATGTAACTGAAGATGTAGATAAAAACCTTAGATTCAAACAAAAATTCGAAAGATTTTTTAAAATGTTAAAGATTACTATAAAACGTGCTGAACAACGCGAAGTTATGGTCATAACTAGCAATCATGAAGTAGATGTTGCATCCAATCCGGCAAGATATAATGCCGAACAAATACTTGCGAAGCGTGAACAAAACGTTGATAGTGCAATTAAAGCACGCACGGAACATGCAAGAAAACTTACACTATCTGTTGTCCCTAAAGAACGTCTTCAACCCAGAACTCATCGTGCCAAAAGTGGTACGGCGACATGGAATGAAATTTAGTGTTTAAATATGAATTGTAGTAACAGTAATTAGCATGACACCTGCTATCATCTGCTTCATTAACTGCATTTAAGTCACTATAAAAATAAATTAAATAAAAATTTATAAGATTTGGTTTTATTTATCAAATAGATTACAAATTTCTATTATTCTTCCTCTTATTATTATTTTACATAAAATAGAATTATTATTATATCCTTGCAATGGAATATTAATTTTCCAGGCGTTTATAACGGCAAAAAGGACGCTTGACAGTCTTTATAAAGTGTATATCTTCTTGATCATCATCAATTATAATGAGATTTAGCTATTATGTCATATATCTCAAAATATTATTTACAATGACTAACGGACATGTGACAAGTTTGGTTCAAAATTGGGACACGATCGATTGATATTAGCAACTAGCATATTGCTACTATGGAAACGGTTGCTAAAACGACATGCCGAAGATAACTTTGCTTTCTAGTAATTAGTATATAAGTACATTTAAAAAATTCCATAAAAAATAGCAAACATTATTACTAATCTTTTTTCTCCAATTGCATTTTTTCCCAAATATTATTTAAACGCATTCGACCTTCACGTAAATGTTTAAGCAAATGTTCGACATTCATATCGGTTTGGGGATTATTAGGAGCACCAGGTGCCTTACATATTGTGGCATGCCTCTCAAATCGCCAGGATGTCTTAAATAATTTATTACAATATTTGCATACACGATCACGATCATCAGGACCAGTAATATTTCCATATCCTGCATTAGTTTCACGTTGCATATTTGGCTCTGGTTTAATGAGCATATGTGTCTTATTCTTTTTTTGAAGTTCCTCCTGATGATTATATCGTATATGATTATACATTTTACACATGCTTGTCTTGGTACGTCCACAAAGACTGCATTTTAAATATGAACGATATGGTAAATGTTTAAAGCAATGCTTTTGCAATTCTGAACGTTTTGTTGTATATAATATTTCTTTACATTGTAGACATTCGCTCTTTTGATCATTGATATTAAAACTATGCTCAATGAAATGCTCAAAATCATGCTTCTTGAAGACATGTCGACGCCAATCATCCATTGATTCAATCTCTTTACCACATTGCGGACATAGATATGATACAAGTTTTGATATACCATTTGTGGATAATTCTAATTCAGATTCTTGATTAGCAGATACTTCCGGTAAAAGTTTTTGACGTTTTCTCGGCGGTGTAATTTCTGTTTCTGTATCTGTACCAGATTTCATATCTTTCTTAAGCTTATCCATTTCCTCTTCCCCAAGTGCATCAATTTCAATAATCACAACTTCCTTATTTTGCTGCGGTTTTTTTTGATTTGCAGTTTGATTTGTCTTTGCCGCATCAAGACATTCTTCTGAAATGTCGTGACCTACGACATCCATTTCCTCGTTCTCATTCTCGTCGCCGTTGTCTTTTGTTTGTTTTTGACCTTTTGGTATCACTTCCTTTTCCTCCTTACGCAATATATCCTCATATGCATCTAAACAACGATCTAATGCCTGCTCGCTACTCGCATTAGAATTCGTATTGAGTTTAGATGGTGATTGATTTGAAACTGGATCTGGATCATCGTTTTGTAAATCAATGTCCATTAATGCCTTTTGTAGTAAATCATTTCGTGTGGTGCGTTGTTGTTTTTGTGCTTTTGTTTTCGTCTGTTTCGTTTTATCATCTCCATTGCGTTTCACCTGCTTCAATTTTGCTTCATATTTTTCAATCTCTTTCATGTGCATTGCTAACAGATGTTCGTTCAATGCTCGACGCCGGGTATATGCCAATCGACAGTGGACACATCTATACGTTTCCCGATGATCTAAATGCATAAAATAATGATATTGCAATAAGGCAATCGTTTTATGGGCGTTCTCCACCCATTTGAAGCATAATTGACATTCATGAAAATTCTCATCAATCTGTACAAAATTGAAATCTGAATATGTCTTCTTAAGATAGTCATGTTTCTGTTGTTTTGATAAAAAAAAAATAAATTATTGGAATATATGTATGTATGTATACGTATATGTGTTTGTGTTTACCGTATTCAGATGTTGTCGCCATTCGGCTTGTGTACGAAATGCTTTACCACATTCGGGGCATATATAAACCATATGCGCTTCAAGTCGAGCATTTATTTTACTTTGCTCATCAGTCAATGCACTATTTCGAGACATTTTTCAATTATTTGTATTTTAATAATCACACAAAGCAAAAAAAACAGAAATCGACGCTCGAAATGTTTTCAGGATCGTGATTGCAATTAATATCTCGATATACTGATTGTCAAATGAAGTCAGAAATATCGATAACTTTATGTCGCAAAAATATCGTAATTTTCGACGAATATGTAGAAATGCATTTATTTATTGTTAATATCAATACAATTTTTATTTATTAATCGCAATTGCCTTAATTAAAAAAAAAAATACTAAAACATTGACATTGACGTTTTCAAACCTATCGATACGATAACATATGTTCGATAAATGCTTGACATTTCCCAAAAAAATATTTATATTTCAGACAGACATAGTTTTGCATGCAGTATAGTTTACCTAAATAATATTAAAAAATAGAATAAATATTTTTACCATGTCGACTACAACAAAATCGACGGTAAATATAAAATTGATTTAATAATTTAAATAAACTTTTCAATTGCATTTCGACCTTTTCAATAGTCCGGTAGTGCTGGAAGCGGTGCAGCGACCACGTCCACAGCTGCATCAGTGACTAGCAGTTCGACGTCCTCATCAGCTGGAAATGTGCAGGAATTTAAAATTCGTGTGCCAAAGATGCGAAAGAAGCATCATGTTATGCGTTTCAATGCAACACTTAATGTGGATTTCGCACAATGGCGAAATGTTAAATTAGAAAGGGAAAATAATATGAAAGAGTTTCGTGGCATTGACGAGGAACAGCCAAAATTTGGTGCTGGCTCTGAATACAATCGTGATCTACGCGAAGAGGCTCGCCGTAAAAAATTCGGAATTATTGCTCGCAAATACAGACCTGATGCTCAGCCTTGGATATTGAAAGTTGGCGGTAAAACGGGAAAGAAATTCAAGGGCATTCGAGAAGGTGGCGTTGGAGAAAATGCAGCATTCTATGTGTTTACCCATGCTCCAGATGGTGCTATCGAAGCCTATCCACTGAATGAATGGTATAATTTTCAGCCCATTCAACGTTATAAATCTCTGTCCGCCGAGGAAGCCGAACAGGAGTTTGGTCGCCGTAAGAAGGTCATGAATTACTTTTCGCTTATGTTGCGAAAACGTTTGCGTGGTGATGAAGAGGAAGAACAAGATCCCGAAGAGGTTAAATTGCTTAAAGCAGCTACCAAAAAATCGAAAGAATTAAAAATTACAGATATGGATGAATGGATTGATTCCGAGGATGAATCTGATTCGGAGGATGAAGAGGAAAAAAAGAAAAAGGAGCAAGAGGATAGCGATGATGGTGGCAAGGGTAAAAAGGGCAAAGGAAAAAAGGGAATGGATAAAAAGAAGAAAAAACGTGATGTCGATGATGAGGCCTTTGAGGAATCCGATGATGGTGACGAAGAGGGTCGTGAAATGGATTACGATACCAGTTCCAGTGAAGAGTATGTTAAAAAGGGCAAATCGCAACAAAATTTTGAAATATTTTTTATAATAACATTATTTTAATAGTGAACCTGATCCAGAGTCAAAGATGGTTAAGGATATGAAAGGCGTGGCTGAGGAGGATGCTCTACGCAAATTGCTTACATCAGACGAAGAAGAGGAAGAAGAAAAGAAATCAGATGAATCCGAAAAGGAGGAGGGCGATGATAAGAAGAAGAAAGATAAAAACAAAGATGAGACAACTAAGGATAAAAAGAAAAAGAAATTAATGAGGGATGATAAGAAATCAAAGGCAAACGATAGTGATTCA
This sequence comes from Zaprionus obscuricornis, assembly GCA_037044475.1. Lineage (NCBI taxonomy): Eukaryota > Metazoa > Arthropoda > Insecta > Diptera > Drosophilidae > Zaprionus > Zaprionus obscuricornis. The sequence continues at coordinate 47,311 of JBAMBR010001856.1, forward strand.
TCATCAGAGCTAAGCTCAGACAGCACTGATTCCGAAGAAGATCTAAGTAATGGACCAATCAAAAAGAAATCTGGATCTAACAAAGATAAAGACAAAGATGCTGGCAATAAAGGCATCGCTAGCGGCAGCAGCAATGCAAATAAATCACGTTCAGCCACGCCTACAATGGCAAATGAGGCAAATAAACGTAAAGTAAATAGTTTGCCAAGTGATCTAACTGGATCGGATACCAGTAATAGCCCCAATAGTACACCAGCTAAACGTCCCAAGAATGAACTTGGCAACTCATTGCCATCATCATTTTCTGGGGTTGTTAATAACAAAGTCGAGTATGTATTATGCATTCCATTTACTTTAGGATATTATTTGTAAAATATTTTAAATTAATATATTAATTTATTGCAGGGACTATGGCATCACTGAGGATGCTGTGCGTCGTTATCTGAAGCGCAAACCATTAACGGCCACTGAGCTGCTAACGAAATTCAAAAATAAAAAGACTGGCGTTTCAAGTGATCGCTTAGTGGAGACTATGACCAAGATACTAAAGAAAATTAATCCTGTTAAACATACCATACAGGGAAAAATGTATTTATGGATCAAATAATTTTTTTTTTTAATTTCATTAACAATTATGAAATTAAGACTTCCCGTATTCATGCATGGGCTATTTTCAACTATCAACAAATTGGTTCATTGCATAGAGTATTTTGATTTACCTTAATAAACATACATATGTCTTTTTCACAACTCAACTTTTCTTTTCTCAATGTGCGTAAATTTAAAATTATTTGGTATTATCGATTTTATTTCTTTAATACGATGTAACGATGACAGAAGAATTCATTTTGGGAGAGCCAATAATGTTGACTGAATGAACTATCGATGAATATCATTCCGCAATCATCGATATTACAATGGTCACACTAGTTTGTGTGGGCTCTGCGCTGAGTTCTAAAACATTAATATATATTAAATAAACCGATTGGAAGTCCTGTACAATGTTCAATCAGCTACATATAAATAATTACCATCCAATTTGATGACCTATATCAGTGTGTGGTGCGTGAAACGTGTATTTAAATCGCAATTAATTGCAACGCAATTCCCGAGGGCGACGAGTGGCGCACGAAGACGAATAAGAAAAAAAATAAACGAGTGATTAAAAAAAAAAGAAGAAAAGAAATAAGAGTAGAATAACGATAGAGCAAACAGTTGAAATAAAATTCAATAGAATTAAACTTATAATAAACAATTAAACAACAAGTGAGTAGCAGCTACTGTTCAATTGCATTAAAACTTTAGCCCCAGCTGTTTTTCTTGGACAAAATTAATACTCTCACATACACACACACACATGCACACTCGCTTACTCGCACACACCCACACACTATATAAAGCATAACAAAAGCAAGCCCAACACATTGCATCGTTGGAATTAAGTTTTTTCTTCATATGCAGTTTTCGCCTTTATTCGTGCTCGCGGCCGTCGTATTATTCTTCTATGTTATTCACCTGTTGTCAGTCTATTTTTTTTTTATTTATATTTTTGTTATAGGTATAGTTACAGTTCTCCTGTAGGTGAAAACCTTGACGTTGTAACAGTGCTGCGTATGTATGTATAAAGTTCAAGGCAGTAATCTATGCATGTTTTCTGTGATTTGTGATTGTGTGCATGCGTGTGAACTCCAAATTTCGCAATGGGTGTAGGTACTTATGTGGCTGGTTGTATATACGTGTATGTGTGTGTGTGTGTGCGTGTTTACGATTGTTTGTTTGTTTTGAATGTGATATTAGTGTTCTTTTTGCTTATGTTGAATAAGTGATAAGAGAGCAATGTGAGGATAAAATATTTAACATGTACATACAATATATATTTTATAAATGTTGAATTCTTTATTTAATTTAAAGCAAAAATTTACGAAAATTGCTTTGTAGTTGTTTGCTTAAAATTGAGTAATTCAATGAAACTATTATCTGACAGCCTGGCAGGCACGCGCTTGTTCATCCAGTACTTTAAAGTAAATCCCATGCAAATACATGTACATATATTTTTGTATGTAGTCAGACGCATACTTTGATTCTTTCATTGCTGTATTGGTATAGTTCGCTTTGTGTTGTATTTATTTATTAATATAATATATACAATATTATATGTTACATCCTATATTTTTATTAGTATTTGCGAACACAATAAAAACCAAGTCACGTTCTCATTAATGTTTCATTTGTATTGGGATCTGATGTGTTAATTATATGTGACGTTCTTTTTATTTAATTAAGAATTTAATATGTACAAAAAATTAGTGACATATTTGCGACTGTCAACATGTATAACAAATGTATTATCAGCTTTAGCTTTTTTTCTCACTTTTTCGCTCTTTTTCTCTCTTTTAATTTTATATGAAATATTTTTTTTATTTATTTTTTTTTGCTTCCACACTTTGTTTTTGGAAGGAGGATTGTCTATAATGCAATTTCAGACTATAGTTATCAATACTGCAAATATTTACACTGAAGTATTAATTTTACGCCACACTAGTCGCGTCTGGCTTTTGCGTTTGTTTATGAATCATTTCGAATTTCATGCCGGCAGTCCAAATCAAATCGTTTTATTGGCTATATTTTTTTTACTGCATCGTCTGCATTTTGTTTTAGTTTATGTTTTATATTTCCACAATCATTTTTGTTAAGTGTTAAATTATGCAGAAATAATTAAAAACTGTTGCAAGATATTAATTGATTATTAATTCATAATAAGCTCATCACAAGGTGCGTTCTGTGTTGTAAGCTGATTGCTGTAACACTTTTTACAAGCTGACACTGGAATAGCTGTATAAGTAAATATTTGAAGATTTGTTTGTGTGTTGGTCACTGTCGCTATCGTATATCGATCAAAGTGTCTGCGCCAATGCCTTTGTCGAAAAACAGCTGATTGTCGGCAGGGGGTCCAAAGGAAATGAAAGTGAAACGTTATAAACAAAAATAAAACAAAAACAAACACGCAAAATATATGAACACACACACACATATATATATATATATATACACACCCACATACACAGTTTATCTTATCTGTCTGGTGTCTCTGGACTCTATTTATTTACATTTGTCTTTAACTTGAAGCTTGTCTTTTTCATTTATACACTTGTTTTGCAGGCAACAAAACTCTAAACTCTAAATATACACATACATACATATAAACACACGCACACTTCAGCACAGATGAGGCATGCAAATAGTGCGAATGGTAAAACTCACTACAAACAGCAGCATCAGCAGCAGCAGACGTAGCGACAACAAATTTTATCAATAACAACAATTGCACCATCAAAAAATAATCACAGAAAAAAAAATAAGGTTCAATACTTTTGTATAATTGAAAGTTTGATCATCATAATACGCGTAGTAACAAAGAAGAAATAGCGACTGGCAAAATGTCTGGAAAACTTTATCCAACACTTGAGCTAGCATTGCTGGGACTTTGTATAATATGCCATCAATTGGCTGTCGATGGACACGTTCTTGTCTATAGACGTACCACAAGTCAGGTAAAGTATTACAAAAAAAGACTTCTATATTTATCTAATAATTAATTATTTAATTGACTTGCAGTTAATTGAAGAGTTTAACGATTTACCAGCAAGATTTGGTGCAGCAATTAATGGCAATAGCCTGCGAGTGTTTGTTGTGCCACATGAAACGAATAATCAATATGGTTGTGCTCATTTTAGAACTCCACCACGCTCTGGTTATCCAGCAGGCGCCAAGTTTGTAGCAATTATATCTCGGTAAGTGAATTAACACTTTCACAAAAAAATAAATAAATCAAAGAAAATAAAAAACCAATAAGTAAATAATTTTCACACCACACTGATGATTTTATACTCTTGCAAGATTAAACAACAAACTTTTCTATACAAAGGTTTAATTTTCAACCGATTAATTGAGTATCTGTGTCAAATTTCATACAGATATAGAAATAGCGTATAGACTCTTGCAAGGGTATAAAAACAAAACAAATCTTTATCTGCAGAGGTTAAAAACCATTGAAATACAATTATAATATAACGGATATTCCTATGTATAGTATATCAACCCGGTTCATTCGTGATAAAATGATTATTTCAATTTTAATATATTTATGCGTTTATTTGCCTTGACAGCGGAGGAGATTGTACATTTGAGCGTAAGGTACGAGTTGCACAAAATGCAACATATTCAGCTGTGATCATCTATAACAATGAAGGCGATGACTTAGGCAAGTCCATATTATAATAATAATAATAATGAAATTCAACAGAAATATAATAATTATAATTATAACAGCTAAATAGAAAAAAAAAACTTGATATCGTATATAATATTTATAATTTGAATTTATTAATTTTAAATATATTTATTATATAACATAAAATTTTATTCATTTCTTATATAGAACAAATGACCGCAAACAATTCAAGTGACATACACATCGCTGCAGTCTTTGTTGGTATTACGACTGGAAAGACATTGCTGTCGTTCTTTACACCTGAAGTTGTGCTTATCATTAACGATGAATTGCCATTCAATATCAATACACAACTGATATTACCATTTTCCATATTGATTGGATTATGTTTTCTAATAATGGTATAATTAACTTAAATATATATGATTAAATTTAATTACATTAACTAATCATTTATATAATGTACTTTTTTTTTATATATTTTAGGTGGTCTACATGATATATAAATGTGTTCGAGAACAGCGTCGATTGCGTCGTTATCGTTTACCCAAAAGCATGCTGAAAAAGATTCCCGTTTTACGTTATACTAAAAATAATATAAGCATTAAATATGAGACATGTGTTATATGCCTTGAGGACTTTGTTGAAGATGATAAATTGCGTGTGTTGCCTTGCTCGCATCGTAAGTTGATCGATTAAGTGTTGATTTCATTTAATACAATATTCTATCAATTTACAGCATATCATAGTCATTGCATTGATCCTTGGCTAACAGAAAATCGTCGCGTTTGTCCCATATGCAAGCGTAAGGTTTTTACGAAGGGCGAAGCTCGTGCCAGTCGGAATCGACAGCCTTCTTTGGATAGCGTTACAGATACAGATGACGATACAACGCCGTTATTGCAACAACAACCGCAAACGACCGGAGGTGGTGCTGCTGCTGCTGTTGTTGGTGATGTATCTGCTGCAGCTTCTGCCAGCGGTAGTAATGGCGCAATTATTAATGCTAATGGCACTACAACCACACATGGAACATTTCAACGTGGAAATGTTGTGCCAACTACAAGCGAAGCACATGACTATCAAAGTTCAGATGATGAAAGCGGTATGTAATGAAATCTACTTGGAAGTTATTAATATATGTAATTATTTTTCAAATTCCAAATTTTATAGCTCTGCTAGAAAATACAACAACTTCGTCGAATGGACTATTAACAAATCAAAGGCGTATCAATCCGTTCGATCGATCACCAAATTTACCCGCTCATCTCATAGATCAGCTAAATGAACCAAGGCGCTCGCTTTGGTCACGCATGAATTTTAAGTGAGTTTCTTTAAACATCAAGCTAAAGTCTATGAATAAGTTTCAAATAATTGTTACTAATAATCTTATGACTATACTAATTATTATTAATATATATTTTTTTTGCTTCTTAGTTTTCTATTTCGACGCGATCCGATTAGCGTTGCAGCGCCGCCATACCTTGATCATATTGAGTCTGGAAGAAGTGAAGTCGGTGGCGGCATTCGTGGTTTGGCGACGACAGGTGCCGCAACTGTTGCTGTTAGCATGCCGCCCACATCGAACAACATCTTAAATCCGAATTTAAGCGGCTCATTTAAAGATGATGACGATCTGCCACCGCATCGTTCAATATATGAACCAATTGCAATAAATACACCCGCCGCAGAGCAGGTATCTTCAACAGATGCTAATGCTAATGGTGCTGATTCCATTTTCCTGCAAACTCCAACACAAGGTGGCATTGGTGTGGCCGCATTGCCACATAGCACTGCAGAACAGCAGTATCTCATATGAAGTGATTTGACACAACACACACTCACTCAAACCCACACACAAACACACACATAAACATAGCAAATGTGTGTTGATAAAAACGTTTAGTTTTGTAGGCAATAGGCCACATCGTCAAGCAGGCAACCGACGTAAAGTAAACCCCAATTGTTTATTTTTTTTTTTTAAGTTGTAGGTGAATTTGCTAGAATGTTGCTTAGATGCGGCTAAAAAAAAAAAGAAACAAAACTGTGGCTGCCAACTGCTTTGTTTTAAACAAAATAACAAATATTTACCCTTAATAAACCTAATATGTAATTGTAATTGTATTTGTAATCATCATTATAATGAATACGTGGATAATCCTTGAATGGTTATGGTTTGCTCGGCAATACCACAAATTGCATTCAAGCATAAACCACAAACATAACATACACATACACACATACATACATACATGCATACAAACATATACACTTTACATACATATATATATGCGTATACAAATTGTGATTTATTTTATATATACATTATATATTAAAAGAAAAAAAAAAGAAAGAAATTATTATTGGTCTTGCATAACTAAGAGTCAAACACCATACGGAAACTTAAAATCTAGAATGGGGAAAAAAAAAAATATTATTTGTAGCTCTATAAGATTGAAATTGTTTACCTGATTCGGATTATTCTATATTCGATTATTTTGTTTTTATTTTCATTTTCTTGTTTTTAACTCAATTAACACTAAAACAAAGTCACTTGTAAAAAAAAAAATACAAAAAGAAATAAGAAAAGGTTCATTAAATTAAGACGAGAGAATAATAAATATCTTTTAATTTAATAAACACTAGTTTTAAAATACATGTGAAATTTTGTTTATTCAGGCCAAAAAAAATCAAAGTAATTATATTTTATATAATATTATTGTATATTATATAAATTTCAAACCCCTCGATTAAACTAATTATAAGTTTTAAAAAAATTTTCAATATATGTTTTTTTTCAAATTCAAATGAACGAGAAATTCTCCAAATTTTTAATTGTATAAAACTGTCATAATATGAAAACATGTTTGTGATTAATTTCTGCGAAAATATATATGAAAACGGTGCACACAAACAAACATTTGCATTGTAAAGCTAAATCAATTAAACATAAAGACATAAATAATATAATGTGTGTTTCAATGTGTAAACTAAAGTTAATTCACAATATATTTAATATACATAATTCATAAAAAATAAAAAAATATTGCTGTTTTAATTTTTTTTTAAATGGGTTATATATTATAGTCAAGTTAAGGAAAAAAAAAATTGATACTAGAATGCTTTTAATCAGATTTTAGTTTAAATCAACTTGAGCTGAAATATATATTATTTGATGCCTAAAAGTATGCAACGTTTTTCATTGCCGCGTTCAAAAGCTAAATGCTACGAAAGTGATGAACATTGGCTCCCAAAAAACTGCGACACTACTCTAGAGTGTAGAAAGTAAAGCAAAAAACTGGTCATTGTCAATATATACAGTGCCGCTCAGCTGAATAGGTACATCGTTGACAGATTTTTTTTTTATTCAGTGAAAACTAATGAAAAATAAGAATATATCAATATGCATATATTTATATATTCTATTATATATTTCTACAATTTACAATTTAACTGCTATTGAAAAAAATACAAGTTATGGTACACCTTGACTCTATGTGTACTGGGTATAAGAACCTGAGGAAGCTCAAAATTTCAAAAATTATAATTTGTGTAAGCTGACAATGCCTTCACACACAAATACATAAAGGAAAGTAATTTAGTTAAGTAAATACTAAATGAAAAACTATAGCTGTTTTGTTTTGTTAAAATAACATCTGCGTAATGCCTAGTCGTATTAACTTTGTTTTACGAAAATGTAAATAATTTCAATGTAAACATCTGGAAATATCAAACATCTGTGCTAAGCTAATTAACTTTTACATTGTTACAGTTTAAATATAGGGGAAATGAAATTAATAACTTCACTCTAGCTTACAATTTATGACAACGTCAGCTGAAAGTCTTTGATGCAATGGCTTACTCTCGCACATGTAGAGTTAAATAAATTTCTAAATAAATAAATATTAAGTGTAAACTTAATTTTTATACATTTGTGATAATTTCCATTTCATTCATTCATCATTTAATTTAATAATGAAAAATAAAAACAACAGTTTATACGTTCTTTTTTTTGTCTCTATTATTTTTTTTTTGTTTACAAATACAAACGCTTTTAATGATTATGATAATTATAAATAGAGTTCATATTTAGTATTTAGATATACATAGTTTATTAGTTTATAGGTATTGAGTAATGCACAGAAACTTGCCAGCATTTTATTTTGTAGGTTTCATTTATGATTATTGTTATTATTATTATTAATTATTATTATTATTATTATTAGACTAAACAATTAGCAGAGCTTTTAATATAGAATTTTGCTAAATGTATATATAGTATGAGTGCAAAATTGAGTGTCTATGAGTATGAGTGAGTATATGAACGAATGTGTGCGATTATCATTGTTTTCACTTTAGTTTCTTTTCTGTTTTTTTTTGTTTGTACAACATTGTATTGAATGTATGCATAATATTACTAATGTATATGATTATATATGTATGTATATTTATGTATCAATGTAGTTATGTTGATGTATAATATGTATATAATGTATGTATGTTTTATGGTTGGTTATATGTCGTTAATGTGATGCGCTTATTATGTTTCATATTTTTTTTTTTTTTTGTTATTGTTATTTTGTCTTATTATTGTTTTGTTTTTGTTTTTTTTTTTTGTTTACTAATTAAATTTTTTAATATATAAATTACGTTTTTGTGTATTTATAAGCTATATACAAAATATGCAATTTTCTTTATACCTAATACTAAGAACATTAAGAGACTATTAATCGAACATGAAAGGTGGCATTGATGGTTCTATTGCCCTAATGCAAATAACGATCAATTTGTATTGGATTCATTGTTGTTGGAGTTGAAGTTGAAGTTGTAATTGAATTTAATTACAATATTTATTTAACCACCAGCGATTGTTTAAGATGCCGCACAAGACCAGCGCCAATATCTTGTACATCTGGCCATTGTCGTATCACAAAGATGATGACACAAATCGACAGAAATGTGGTTAAAACGCGTACCCTAAAATAGAAAAGACAAAGAGAGAGAGAGAGAGAGAGTGTGAGAATGAGAATTATAAAGTATTATTTATAAATTATATTGTCAATATTGCATTGTGTTGTGTGTTGCACTTGTTACCTTGTTTTCAGAAATGGCATTATAATGCCAGCGGCTGTGGCAACCAATAATAGAACAACTTGCAATATTGTTAATACCACATTGATGAGTTTCACAACCAGAGCGCGAGCATTTGAGTTATCAATACCCTCAACGGTGACATATTGCTGCTGTGACATATGCTCCATTTTCGATATCTATAAATATTTCAATATATGATGCACATATATGTGTGTGTATGTGTGTATTAGTTTACTATTCTATTCGCATGTGTGTGTGTGTGTGTGTGTAAACTTACCCTTGTTTGACAATTTTCGAGCACTTCGTTGACGTCACGTAGTCTTTCATCACTTTGGTATTGTACTTTCTCTTCCATGTCAGCAATTGTTTGTTTCAGATTCTCAATTTCATTCTATAACAAAAGAAATGAAAATATAAACATATGTATGAGTGTGTGTATGGTATGTATGTGTGTATTTATTGCTTTGGCAGCGTGCCATAAGCTTATAACTAACTAAGTAAGTAACTAAGTAACAAACCTGATGCAATTCCGTCAAGTCATTAATTTGCTCTTCCAATCCCTCGGCACGATATCGTTCACTTTCAAGTGTAGCGGTTAAATTGTTGAACTCCTTTTGGCTTGTCTACAGAAATCAAAAAGAAAAGAAATTGAAAATTAATCTGTGGCACTGTGACTATAAGCAGCTTAAATGTTGCAATTACAAAGCGGATTTAGAGGAAATGCGCAACAAAAATTATATTCTTGAACAGTTGTAATCTGAATTTAATTACAACTTCAACATAAATTTCATTTATAGTATTTTGAGTATACTTTCATATTGCAGCAAGTGTAAAGATTTCATGTGAAATTTCAATACTTACCTCGAGACGTTCAATACGCTCCTTGAGTTTCTCATTCTCAGACTTACGTTCGGCCAGTTCGGTTAGCAGTGATTTAAGAACAATATGATATTGGCTGGCGCCCGATTGACTTTTGCCCGAGCTAATAAGAAAAAAAAAAAACAAGTTTAGATTATATACTTCAAGTGTAGATGCAATTATAATCTTCTCTATTTTTCTATACTTACCCCGCTGGTATGCTTTCGCTGGTGACACTGCTGCATTCACTGCCATTGTCGCTATTAAATTTACCGGTACCGCTGCCAGTGCCAGTATTATTATTATTATTGGCACCGCCCGAACCAGTTGAGGTGCCAATGACACCGCCACCAGGCAATTGTTGTTGCAAACGTTCACCGCATGCGGTAAGAACATCGGCATTACCAGCACCATGCATACCCTGTAATTCGGCATCACTCATTTGATTTATATTGTCAGCACTGCCAAATTTATTCTTAATCAAATGGGCAAATTCGCGTGGCTTTGACATAACAGAACCGGAGAAACCAGTAATGCCATCGCGTATATTGCCACCAACAGTGCGTAATCCTTGACCGACATCGCGTAATACTTCACGTGGTTGTCGATGTTGGCTCTTTGCCTGAAATTGATGATTCTGCAAATCCTTGGCACGTTTCGTATAGTTATCCAATTTCTTTTGCAATTGTGAAATGCTATGTGCGCTTTTCTGATTCTTCTTCTCAAATACGGCCTAAAACAGATACAATAAAATTAATTTTATTTTATGCAACTTTATGATGCAAGCATTTGATGCAAAATTTACCTTGATGCGTTGCAATTGTTGTTTATCGGCGCTGGCTGCAAGTTTAAGATACTCATTGACATTGTCTATTAGAGAAGTAGAGAGAGAGAGAGTGAAATAATATAAGAAATGTTAAAAAATTTGATTTTCTCTTTTCTGCCTAAAAGCAGACTATGTTTTTTTATAGTTCTATCTATAGTGCTGCTGCTGATTCTTCTGCTTCATTACTCACCATCTCTTGCTGTCTGCTCCTGCCTAATGCATTCCTTGGTGCATTGTATTTTTGTATTAAGACGATCAATGGCCTGAACACTGGAACTGCGCTCATGTGTGCGACGATGATGCAATTTCTTGCTGCCATCAAATTCATCCGACACAAATGATGAATAATAATCTTCATTGCCAGATAAACGTGAATCTTCTAAACCGCTACCAGTACCACCACTGCCACCGCCGCCGCCGCCGCCACCACCGGCACCAGTGCCGCCGGTAATAACAAAATCGGACATATCAAGTCCAGCGCCTACCATGCCGCTATAGGCAAGTAAACCGCCCTGATCGGAGCCATGTGTACGACGCTGACGTTCACGGCTGCGTCGACGATGCGTGGGGCTATGGCTGCGAAAGCCACGCACTGCCACGCCCCCGCTGCTTCCCAGGCTGCCGGTCACCGTGTTGCCGCCGCTATAGACAGCCGCCTGTGCAGCTGCCACTGTGCTGGACGATGCTGACGAATTGCTATTGGCTGTCGTCGACGTTGCCGACGTACCAGACGGTATTGTTGATGTTGCTATTGATGTTGTTCCTGCAGTTCCTGCTGATGTTGCTCCTCCTCCTGCTGCTGCTGCTGCTGCTACTGCTGCTGCTGCTGTTGCTGTCGTTGAGTCGCTCGTGCGCTCCCGGGACACTGACGAATTGTGGCGCATAGAAAGTATGGGTATTTTTTTTATGTAGTTTACGTAGTTTTATTTTATTTTTTATTTTCTTTGTTTTTGTTTTTGTTTTTTTTTTTGTTATTGTTATCAAGCTTCAATTGCGGTTGTAGCAGCTAAACGATAACAATGCATCAGCAACAATACACATATACGCACAACAAGAACAATAAGCGCAGTTAATGAATAAGTTATAAGTTTAACTTGTTGTTGTTGTTTTTGCTGCTGCTGCTGTTGCATTTGCTGTTATTATTGAGCTGCGTTGCGTCTTTTTGTGATTGTGTTATTTGTATGTGTGTGTATTAGTTTGCGCGTGTGAGTTTGTGTGTGTGTGAATGGCAGTTAGACAGCTGTGCGTCAAAATATAAAGAGGGAAAGGGAGGAAGAGACGAAGAGAGAGAGAGAGAAAGATATATACACAAAAAAGCGTACAGAGACTTGCAAGTTATTGAGTGAGTGTGAGACAGAGATACAGCAAAGAAATTTTGCCAACGCGCGCGTTTTCGTAGCGTTTTTAAACGCGTCTGTGAATGACTGTGAATAAAGAAAGAAGAAGAACGTAGAAAAAAAATGCAAGCAAATGAATGTTGAATGTTTTCGATTAGTATGAGTATGAATGAGTACATAAAATGAGTGCAAAATTGTGAGTATAGCTTATGAGTGTATAAATTTTCGCTATTTATATATTTGCATAATAATAAAAATAATAATAATATTATACCTACACAGTGTTATAATATATTCTGGGTTTTTTTTTTGTTTTTGTTTTTAATTTTTTTTATGTGTGGTCAACGATTACAAAGCTGTTTGAGAACACAAAAGAAAGAAAGAAAGAAAGAAAAAAACAAGAGGATAATCAACACAAAAGTCATAAGCATTAATAATGCAAGAAATAACAAAAATAATAAGAACAACAACAACAACAACGCACAATGGGGAATAATATAAAGCACATAAAGAAAGCAACATATAAAATAAATTGCAGCAATAATCTAAGCATGAGCGAAAGCAAGACATAAACAAAGAGAAAGATAGAGTGAGAGAGAGATAGAAAGAAAAAATGCAAATAACTGTATAACAAAAGCAAGGGAAAATGCGCTTAAAAGCACACAACAAATATTTACACTTTGTGTAAAAGCTGCAAATACAGAAATTTATTTGTTCAATGCAAATAAATGCCGCACAAGGACGCAAGCAACTTAAAATGTCGACAATACATGGCATACATGTATATATATATATATATATATAGTATATATGCAACAACATTTGGCTTATATTTCTTTATAATTTGCTTGCTCTATAAAGTTCAAGGTCATTTACGTTTTGAAGTGAAATTATATTTACTATTTTTTTTTTTTTTTTTTTTTTGAACTAGTTTATAACTTAATTACTGCTGCAGATAGCAATAATAAATGTTAACGTTAATAGCAACAAACATAATTAAAGCCATCTCTAAGCCAAACGGAAGCGCTGCTCAGAGTCTCATCATTAGTCTCATCTTTATCAGCCAACAACATGGCAACAACATGAAAATTAATTACCAAAAATACAGTGTACAGTGTGCAGACACTGAGTGTGATAAGCAAGCAAGACATAGACATAGACATCATGCCTGAAATGATGAAGCTGCTGAGCGAGCGTCTGTCTACTAAAATCCAATTATGGCGCAAAAGTAATTAAACAATTAGACTACAGAAATAAAGCATAAAAAAAAATAAATAAATAGCAGAAGTCTATGGAATATTGTCTGTGTTGTGCGCTGGCATTAAATTAACTTGCAAATATTTAAATAATAATTAATAATATTTTTATATAATATATTTTATATTTACTTTGTTCACTATTTCGATTGGCTGATGGAGAGCGACTTGTACGTAAATTTGAACTGGAACTGGAACCGCGTGGTGAACGATATTTCTGCATTGGCTGCAGCGTTAAATGATCCCGACACGTGCTCTGGCTCTGACTGTTTGTCAATGATGCTGGCGACGAATCCATTATTGCATATTGCTGGCAAAAATCACGAACATTTGCCACAATAGCTATTATGAAACGAAATGAAAAATGAAACATAAATACATATATATATATATATATATGAGATTATAAATAATTATTATTAAAATAAAGAGAGAGAATTCTGAAATCAAACTTAATATTTAAATATTGTCATTGAGAGATAGCTAGCTTAGCTGCTGCTGCTGGTGCTCTATGCGTGTGTATAATGTAAATATAAAATAAGTGCAAAGCGTGTACAAAGTCGAAAGGTGAATCAACTTGAAACAACTGATAATCTTCTTCTATACAGAGAAACTGTCGAATTCTATTCTACAAATCTTCCTGCTAGAAACTAGAGCAAATATTCAATACATTTTGCTTCTTCTTTACATTCGCAGACAGCAAAAAAATACAAAAAAAAAAAAAAATTCCAAAAATTCTTGCATATTATTTGTATATTATAAAACGATTAACGAATTTTTCGAAATGTTTGTGTTGGCAGATTGAAAACACAAGCGAGGTTTGTGCGTAAAGTTTTATACTACATATATACATATATAAAACTGTTAAAGCTGTTGCATAGCATCGACAACTTCTGTAGCACATCTCGCTGTATAAACTTGTATGGCGAAAAAACGATGAACAATATTTCCTCTATTGGCCAGTCGTTAGGTTAGGTTGACGTTACTAAATGAACGTGCTGCGCGCTTTTTATGCCTCAAGTGCCTCACGCTTCAATATAAACAAACAAAAATCTATATGTGCACATCTATATGTCTATAGATTGATGAGTGAATGAGAGAGAGAGAGAGTATGTATATACACCTGATAAGGACGTATGTACACGATAATTGTATAGATTGCTTTCCCTCCTTCTCTATATACAGATCAGACCTCAAGCTTGAGAGCTGTGAGTATAAAATGCATCGCATGCCAATGTGATGATGAAGTACAAGTTGTCATACAATACATTGTGCTGATGTGCTGCACTCATGATGTTCATGCCATACAAAGATAACAATTGTTTATATTTTTTTTATATTTTTTTTTTTATATGTATCTATAAATATTTATAACTCAAAACGCAAACTCTTGTTGCTCCTTGTGCTTCTCTAGCATATTTGTCTTTTATTTTTTTTCTTTCTATCTAACATTTTTCTATTTCTTTTTTTTACGTTCAAGTAATAGAACGCACACATGTGTTGTTGTTCCCAAAATTAAAATTTTTTGTTGTCGACAATTGTGTTTTGGCCCATATGAAAATGAAACTCTTTTGCGGTCACTTGACCGCCAGCCATGTCAAGCAATGCCAAGCCCATGAAAAGTGTGTGCTCAATTTTCATTTTAAATGAGCCTGAAAATGTCCACTTATTCCTACTACTATGCTAATTTTGAACCATAGAGAAATTTACATTTTCTATTCTCAAGGTAACATTTTGCGTCATTATTAATGCAACATTACTTTTACTGTAGTTGTACTTTAAATTGTAGAATGAAAACTTACATTTCAATTTTTTTAAAGGTTTCATAGTTTTTTTCATTTACGATAATATGATGTTTGCATTTACACTATGAAATACTTTAAATGTATCTTGATCTTCGATAAGCTCTACAATTTTGTTCTTCAGATAAAACAAAAAAAAAAAGAAAAAGAAAATTACATAAATTTTCTTGTAAATTTTGTATATAGTTTGACTTTAATTACAATTTATATATAAAAAAAAATTTAATTTTTTTTTAAGAATTTTTGAAAATCAAAATATAATTTGTGACAGATTTTGAAAACTTTATGGATTATTTTTTTTTTCTTTAAAGATTTAAGTATTACTTAAAAACAATGAAATATAAGAAGAGCTACCATAATAAGAAGATTTAATGAGATAACTGTAAAGTCTGCTTTAAAGACTCGTCGTCATCATTATCATCATCAACTGTTGTCACTTTTTTTTTTCTCTTTCTCTCTCTCTCTGGTTTGAGTAAAGGAAATTTTCCATTTGAAGCAACAAATCTCTTTAAGCTCTTTAGCTCTTTGTGCATTTCATATATTTTTTTCCCCATTTTTTGTTTTTTTTTTTTTTTTGCGTTTTGTGGTTAAAATTTCTCTATGTTGTTGTTGCTTTTACTGCTCTTCCAACCCAAATGTTCATCTGCAGTTGAGTGCGCCGCATATAACAGAAACAGGCTATGGCTGGCTACAATTTCACCTCTTCTTTATCTAGCCTTAGTCTATTTCTTCCCCTTCGCTCGCTCTCTCTCTCTCTTTTTGCCATCGACACCTTTTCCCCTTGCATCTTTTTTGTGGTTATCATAATTTTTTTTCTTTGTGCTCATTTCTTTGGTTGTAAACATATATTTTTTTTTTAATCATTGCATTTTGTAACCATTTTTTTTTTGTTGTTGTTGTTTTTTCAACGTTGTGGTTTTTATCATGTTTGTTATTTTGCTATTGAAGCTTCAACATTCATTCATTCATTCAACAACCTCATTCGCTTTCTACGCTTATTGTTTTAACTTTAAACAATATGAAAATATGTTACAAATTTTGTTGTCAGAAGGTTATTGCACTCTCTCTATCTCTCTCATTTTTTCTATCTCTGTCTTTGTCTCTGTGTCAGTTAGCGCTTCTCGTCTACGTCTATTGTGTTGAGGTGTTTGTACTATCATTTCATATCAGATATGTCGTCGCATTTAAACAATCTTGATAAGCAGCAAGACCTTGGATGTGTGGCGTATGTTTTTGGTTCATTTGTTTTCTTAGTCAGCAAATGACGCGACTGCGATTATGCAGTGCACATGAACTCGGTCAATCAAATTTAAAACAACAAAAAAAAAAAAAATAATAATAAAACGAATAAGAAAAAATTATCAGGGAATAATGTCGATGAACTTATGGTATATAGTATATTACCTTGTACTTAACCCTTGCATATATTAAGTTTTATTCATGCAATTATATATAAGCGCTGCTATAGATAGACAGACGCATTGACATAGAGAAATGCTTTGTCAAAACTTTAAATGTTATTATGCTGTACAAAGTACAATAAGAATTCAGATTTTAACAACAACAACAACAACAAGAACAACTTCCGCATATATAAATATATATATATGTATTTCAAGGCGTCAAAAGAATTTCTTCATTATCATTTTACAAGCTGTCAAAGTTCAGTTTCTTGAACCTTGGAAAAACAGAAGAATGATATGAGATTTGTATATAGAATTTCAATGTGTGCAGCATTTTAATATGTTGTAGCGTAAGATATATGACTCTATATATTATATACTATATATATATTATATATATTTATGTATGTCTGTCTGTACATATATAGTATTTGGATTTGAATGTGAAGGCGCATTTATTAGATTCAATTATGCGCCATCACAGTCATTTGCTAATGAGTTGCACAACGCGTCGTCATCTTAGGGAGACATACAGAGACATAGATAGAAAGAGCTCGACCAAGCGTCTCAAGACTTGTTGCCCACATCAGGTTTTATGTCTATGATATACTATATATATTATAGATGTCTATGCATATATATATAACAAGTAGAAATATAAGTACAAGTTCTCTTTTCAGTACACAAAATTATACTTTGCCCCACTTATCTCACTTGCCCCACAAACATTCAACTGCTGCGCTCGACAAAAGCCATTTGTGAAGGTCGCGGCTGTCGTTGCTGCTGTTTTGTCGTTGACGTTGACGTCGACTTCGACTTTGGCGTCTTTGTGACTGCGGCTAGTTTATAAATACAAAGAACTGCACTAATTTATAAGTAATGCATAGCAGATCTATCATTAGAATGAATAACTTATGGCGTTGTAGACTAAACTAACGATTGACGACTGACGGCTGACTACTAGCCACAGAAAGTTTTGACTACTTGTCTTAAGGCTTAGTTTATGTAAACTGCACAAAAATTGTTTATGTTAGTATTAAGAAATGATTGTAATAGAAAACAAAATAATCTTAAATACAAAAAACATTCATGTTTAAAGCTTAAGCAATCATTAAAATATTTAAATTAAATTTCAACATTTACATTTGCCAAGTGATAAGTGAATAATCATGGAAATTTTTGAAAAGTAGTAAATATATATATATAAAATTTATAATGATTAATAATAATGATTAATTTCTGGTTTAATTATAATATTGAGAAATTATTTGCCACAAATTTGTAATTTGTAAAATATTGTTGATTCCTCTGCCCTTTTTTTTTTTTTTGTAATTTAGTAGCATGAAAACAATCTTTGCGGTTAACTGTAAATAATATTGTACTGTTAATAAATGTAAGCGACTTTTATGATACCCTACAACATAATATACTATACTTATACTCTATACTCATTACTAAATATTATTTTGACTGCTTTAAGTAACATAGAAAGACATAAATCATTAAGCAAAAAAAAGAAAAAAAAGTTAATTATCTGTAGATTGAAGACTGTAAAAAAATTTCAATTTCTATTGTGAAACTGCAAAATTTTCTAAACATTTTTAACAGCACATTAAATTATGCTAGAAAGTAGATAAATTGCGTTAAATTTCTTCTCTTTTTTTTGTCTTTCGTTACAGTGAGTTAAAAGTTAATTAACTTTTTTTTATTTAATTTTTTATTTTATTTCCTTCTTTAACATCGATTTTTACTACATCTTTTATGCAATTAATTTTGTTGTTGGTATTTTTTAGTTGAGGTTGAAATCATTAAATATACACATCATTAATTTAAGCAATTTTCTTATGTAAAAATGCCAAGCAGCAGCAATAAAATAAACTTAAATCTCAGGCGCTTATAAAAGTTGGCTAGGTCAGTCTTTGGGCCAAGCATTGAACTTGGCTAGCACGTACTTAGCTTAGCTTAGAGTGCTTGCCAAGCAGCTTTTGTTAGCACTCACTCTTCTCCCCTTTCACTCACTCTCTCTCTCTCTTTCTTTTCTCATATAACTTAATAACACTGAGAGAAAAAAAAAAGTGCAAAGTTTGCTTAACAAAAGTTGAAGTTGATGCAACAAATTGTTATTGTTGTTGTTTGTTGTTATTGCTGTTACTGTTGCCATTTTTGTTGGCCGAGCACGAGCTAAAAGTTGAGTTTGTTTGTTTGTTTTTTTTTGTCTTGTTTTTATTGTTGCAGGTGCTTAAAACAACATAAAAATGTTAAACGCAATACGTTGAAACGACACAAAAAAGACAAACAGAAAGAGAAACAGGAGGTGAAAACAGAAGGTGAAGAAGATGCAGAAAGAAGAACGAAAAAAACAAAATAGTGTTAATTTTATTGTGCTTTTTGTGTTGCCCCTGTCAAGACTTTGTACTCAATTTTTACTCATTATTCTACAGTATATGGGGTATAACAGACCCCTACAGCTATAGCTACATACATATATAGAGAAAAAGTTATTCAACTTTTAAAGATGAACGAACCGTATGATAATGTTATAATTAATTAGATAAATAATAATCATCTAGGAAGTTTTTACTAGTAATTGTTAAACAAATTGATAAAAAATTAATAATAATAATAATAAAAAAAATCGTGTTAATTATTTATACAAAATTTTCTATTTTATTCTATGAGAATTTTTGTATGAAACATTTGATCATTCAATTGGCAACAATAAGCTAAATATATTGACTGAATCATGTGTATGAATACTAATTGCAATAAGTGTTACTGTGTAACTTCTTTAACTCAAAGCAACTCATCATTTTCTTCTACAGCGTATTTCTCAGTTGCATATTTAACAATTTATTTTATGTACGCTTTGGACAATTTGCATTTAGTCTTTCTTAGTGTGTATACATAGCGGCGGTTGTTGCTTTTGCAGGTGTTAAAACGTGCCTGTGATTCATTTCTTTGTCAAAGGGGGTTGACCACCACACAAAATAACATTGCGCAACATTTCATTGTCGTTTGTTAAGATAAAACACTTGACGCTGTCGCAAATTGACGACGAACAGTCGCATTTCGCGTGTCGATTGTTTTTTTTTTTATTTTACCACTTTACCTGCCGCTTCACACTCTCTTAGCTCTTAAGCTTTAGTATTGGTTAAGGTTTCCCCCTTTTTTGGGGGCATATCAGGAACAGAAAACTTTTACCTGTTGCCAATATAATTTATTTTTGCATTATTTACCTTGAGACTTTTGCAAAGCTTTGATGAGCTTGCAATTGTTTTTGAATTACATTGTTTTCTTTTTCATTATCAAGCAACATAACTCTTAATTATATGTTTTATGAGAGGGGAAGGACGGGAATGGCGATGGGGTAACTGAAAGGCAGATAACATTACTTTCGCTTGAAGTAAGCTTACTTATCGATCATTTCATTCTACAAAATGAAATTGGAATCTCAAACTTTTGAAATATTTTGTTTTTTTTTTATAATTTCTTTTACCAGAATATAGAAATAAGCGCAGTAAATAATTGTGTTGAAATTATCTTTAGTAGCATCAAATAAATTGGTTTGTTAATTATTCTTTATTTTATTTACTAGTAAAAACCATTTGGAAAAAAAAAACCTATTAAATTTCTAATCAGCAAGAATCTGATTTCTAAAAAAAAAAAATGAAATAAAAATTAAACAGAATACAAATAACAACAAGATGAATCTGCGTTTTTCCACAAAAGTCGTTAGTGTGCGACCCCGCAGACGTAGACGCAGAGACAGAGACAGACGACATGACAGGTAAAAATGTAAATTAAATGTGAAATTCAAGAAGAGTTTTGCAAATGGAAAAGTTTCAACAGGTACAAGATAAATGGTTAAGAAACAATCATAAAAAAAAAGGTCTAATGACTTGGGCGACAGAGACGGACAGACAAAAAGAGAGAAAGAGAGCGACAAAATATAAGAGATTGATATATGTATGTCATATTTGTTGTTGTTGTTGTTGATATCCACACTTATTTGTTGATAACTTTGCTTTATATCAAATTTATTTTGCCAACTCATGCGATGAGTAAACGTTACGCAGTTTGAATAAAATGTTAAAAAAAAATCAAAACAATAACTTACAAATTAAACAGAATTTTTGAATAATCATAAAAAAAACTGTGCAATAACAAACACTGACTCAATGAGGGGCGACAAATCAAATATAAAAATATAAATATTCTTATCTGTTTTTTTTTTTGCGCTTCTCACTTGCAAAAAATGTAAATAAATTGTACAAATTTTTAATAATTTTCAATTCTTTTTAAATTGAAAATTTTTTTTTTTTTTATACTATTTTTAAGCAAACACAATCGACGACTATCGCTTGACCTTAACTGTGATTAGCCAATAAAATTGAATGCTTATCAAAGACACCTGAACAAGCAGGTGTCCACAGCCTAGTCCGTGTAATCAACTATGCGTAATTGCTCAATATATGTAGTATGACTGAACGAATCATATTCTATATAAACATCATTTCATTCAATTCGTTTACTATTATTTTTTTTATCAGCAGCAGCGTTAGTATGATAAAGTTCTTCTCTAACTTTTGAAATATTTACGTCGATATATTGTTGACGCTGCAAAGTATTTTGTGATTCAGACGCGCATTTAAAATGCCTTTTGTTTTTCTTCTCATTTTTAGTCATTTCTATTTATTTGTTTTGTATGCCAGTTAGCCACAACAACAACAACAACAATAATAATAATAAGCAAAACCAAGCAAAACAAAACAATATATTTCCTGTATATATAATATATGTATGTATGTATGTATGCAGCATGTGTACAAAGCTCAAATTCTGCTCAAGCAGCAAAGCTAGTTATTCTTCAGGCGTTTTTTTTCAAGCCAGATTCTGTTTCTCCTCTTCTGCTCATAGCTTCTACACTGCTCGACCAGTCAGTCAGGCAGCAGGCAGGCAGGCATTGTTATAGATAGATAGAACATGTTGTACATATATAAAGTCAAGACTTGGGCGACCGACCACGCTGTCTGACAGCAACTCAGACAATTATCTGTATACGAGGGCAGTTTTATATATATATATTATATAAAAGATTTTTAAGTTTTCTATAGCAAAGAAATGTTTAGCTTTATATTTATATTGAATAACATTGTTAACTTGATAACAATGCAGCATTATAATTTCTGTTTATTATTTTCAACTCAAGCTTAATTGCATTGTGCAGCAGCCCTTGTATATAATATATATATATATATATATATATATAGGAATTTTAACGTATTATTAACTTTGATAACAGGAATTTAAGCTGTCAACTGTTTTAATAAATTCTATAAAATTTACGTAAGTTGCGTGTTAAATATTTATAAGGAAATTAAAATCAATGTAGGGCGTTTTTTTTTTTTCAATGGAAATTTTATGTTGTAGTTGACAGCACTAGAGAAAACTTAGAAAACTCTTATAGATTTTGATCGATGTTATAAATGCGCAACTTTTGTACAATTTCAACTACCTATCATCTATTTCTCTCTCTCTTTCTCTATCTTTCTATCTCTTTCTCGTTATATATGTAGTAGACTTGAAACTTTGGCCGTAGCGTACAGACAGAGAGACAGAGAGAGATACACAATTGCCTGAATGACAGTTATTCAATGTATTGAACAGAAAAAAAAAAACTTTTAACCGGTCTGTACACGTTTATTCTTGGTCTATTAGCGCAATTGCTTTGTGCCACATTCAGCAGCAACAACAACAACAAAAACAACGACATGAAAAATAACAACGGCAGCTGCTGCTGCTTGCTGTTTTCTGTTGTTCAAAATGATGCTGCAGTTTTTCCGCAATTTTTTTTTTGTTTTTGTTTTTGTATTTTAGCCACAACTCACAACTTATGGCACGTTTTGACTGTTTATGAGTGTATGTACCCCCCCCCCCCCCCCCCCGCAACAAAACTGCCATATATATATATACTTGGGCCAGTCGATATATAGCCAATTTTGGCCATGTGGCCATGTTCAGTTTTTACTTTGTCCTCTGCTTGGTTATAAATCAGCTTAAAACTACTACGTGGTCTACCATGTATATATGTATATGTATACCTTGAATACATTGCCAAAGATATATACTTACTATATAGTATACAGATATCTCTACGAATATTATATACAAAAATATGTATGTATGTGTGTATGTACATATAAACAAATGTTACAAGAGTTTTACACGAAATAATAAGTTTGAATATTCATACTTATACATATACATATGTATATATCTTTATACATTATGTATACATAATTCACCTACACAGGAACTTGACTGCGTTAAAAGCGTCTGCTGCTACTGCTACTGGTACTGCGGCTGCTGCCTCTGTGGCTGCCAAACTTGGCCAGGTCCAAAGACCTGTAAGTTGTGTGGGCGCTTAAAGGTCTGTGTCTTATGCCAAAAAGGCAAGTATCTACACTTATAATATTCTGTATACACTTCACTTTTATTATAATATTATATACAAACAAGACTGAAAGTCTGTTCAACAACGAAAAGTTCAAATATTTTTAAGAAAATAATGTAAAAGAATTTCTTTATCATTTGAATAATACAAAATAAAATTCTATAAACATTTTTATCTCGGTGCCCTATGGGTACCAAGAGTATATTGGGTTAGTGACAGCAGCAAATGTATGTAACACCCATAAGGAGGCGTGGCCGACCCCATAAAGTATATATATTCTGACTCAGGATCAACAGCCGAGTCGATTGGAGCATGTCCGTCTGTCCGTCCGTATGAACACACAGATCTCGGAGACTATAAGAGATATAACTTAATTTTGCATAGTGTTTGTAGTGTTTGCAGGCAGATCAAGTTTATTTTGGATTTTTGCCACGCCCCCTCCGCCTCCACAAATCGATAAAAACGATAAAAACTTGGTTTGAAAAAAGTGGTTTGAGGGTTGAACTCGTGTGCATGAGGACCGCGGTTCGATTCCCGAGATGATTTTTTTTTTTTAAATTTTTTTTTAAAATTTTTTTTTTTTTTATATTAACTTAAAATTGGAGAGTGCGCAGCACGAGCAAAAT
Source organism: Zaprionus obscuricornis (assembly GCA_037044475.1). Lineage (NCBI taxonomy): Eukaryota > Metazoa > Arthropoda > Insecta > Diptera > Drosophilidae > Zaprionus > Zaprionus obscuricornis. The sequence goes on from JBAMBR010001856.1 coordinate 71,198, forward strand.
AAATATATAATATAACTTTGGGCACCGAGTATTATATAGTCGAGCATACTCGACTATAACTTTCTTACTTGTTTATAGATATTCTTCTTGTATATTGAAGAAAAGATATCAAAATATTTATAGCTAAAATATGTTAAACAATAAAGTTCTAACAAAAAAAAAAATTTTATTGATAGTCAAAATTATAAATTTCATTGTTGCTGACATGTTTTGAGGGCGTTGAAGATATAAAAAGCATTTTATTTATATGGAATTTAGGCATAGTTTCTTTTGAACATTATCAAAATGTACTTGAACAATAAATTTGACATGTGTTTTGTAGTTGTTTTTATGAATATATAAAATATGAAATGCTTTTAATTTTATATATTGCTTTCATACATACATACATACATATATATCTTTCAATATTTATTAGTTTCCCTTTTGGCTTTTACTTTCGCAATCTCATTACATTATACTCACAATGCCATTATATAGTCTCCTACCATTTGACATCTTTGATCATCAAGTCATCTAAGTGTTTCAGTAATTAGCTTGATTTATAATGCATAACCTTCAATTATCTGTTTTGTATACACTTTGGCTAATTGCTTTTCAGACGTATGTACATACATAAACAATAATAATAGCAATAATAATAGCAATAATAATAATAATAATAATATAAAAAATAATAATATTATATGTGCTTCAATATGCGTACTCAATGACAATTTCAGTTGCCATTTATGTCTTATATTCAAAGTCAGGCCCAAAATACAAAAAATTGCCAAGCACTGTAAGTTGACGTGTAGCCAATTTTATTGTACAGTATTATTGCAACACACACAGACACTCAGAGACATACAAATGCAACATATACATTAAAGATGACAATGTTATTGTTGTGTTCACATAATAAATTGTGAAATTTTCATAGTTTGAAAATAAACTGTAAATGTGAAAGAAAGAAAATACCGACAAATTATGCATAATTTATTAAAGTATTTGCCAACGCCCTTTTTTTTTTTTGGAGGAAGGGGCAACAACCAACAGTAACAACAACAACAATAATAACAACAACACGTTGCTTCATCAGACTGTCGGATCATACTTAATTGACTTTTTGGCGGGGAGGGTCAATAACTTTTTGAAACACACACACAGGCACACACATACATACACAACATTAAATGTGTCACGACATTTGTCACTGAAAAGCTGACAGTACAACAACAACAACACCAGCAGCAGCAGCAATAAAACAACTGAAACTCAGGCTGAACTTTGAGCTTAGCTTCGAAATGCAATCAGCAAAAAAAAACAAAGGCGTAAAACTGTAATAATTTATTAATCTGATGAATCATATCATATTATTATATTATTATTATTTTTATTATTGACATACAAATAACAAAAACAGAATTAAATTTTTTTTTTTGTATTACATTTCATTTAATTTAAAAATTATGCAAATTTATTTTTAGTCAAAACTAAAAAGTGACGAAAAATGTTCTAAGAAAAAAACACACAAGAACAATAATAAATTGACTATAATATCATATATGTATGTACATATATAATATATCATATAATTATAAATAGAATTTCAATTAATTTTGCATGCGACAATTTTCATTGAATTTTTCCTGTGAAAATTTATCATAATTCAGACGAACTGAAGGCGCCGCTTCAACATGAAAATTTATTTTATTTTAGAAAAAAAAAACCATTATGTATACATATATTATATTCATGTTCATATATATAGCGGCGAAAGTATGATATATATGACAGTATAAGTTAGCTCGACTTTGTGATACCCGACATCTATATGCTGAAAATTTAGAGTTGCATAAATTTCATGTTTATGTGACAATCTCTCATTCTCTAATATTTCCCCTTTTGGGATTTACATAGTACATTTGCTGTAGTCACAAAGTTATTATGCCCTTTGTGACCCACAAGTGCCGGGTATAAAAAACAAGCATGTTAAGTACAATACAAATTTTGTCATTCATGCAAAATTAAAATATAATTTTATTATTTAGTACGCAATAATTTTAAATTTTAAGACAGACAAAAGAATGAAATTTGTTGCTGCTGCTACATTCGCCTTGTAGTTTTGTTTTATTTTTCTTTTTGCATGATAAAAGTATACAAAATTATATAAATATAATCATGCAAAAAAGAAAAATAAAACAAAAGCTTACAAGGCGAATGTAGCAGCAGCAACAAATTTCATTCTTTGTCTGTCTTAAAATTTAAAATTATTCGTACTAATAATAAAATTATATTTTAATTTTGCATGAATGACAAAATTTGTATTGTACTTAACATGCTTGTTTTTATACCCGGCACTTGTGGGTCACAAAGGGCATAATAACTTTGTGACTACAGCAAATGTACTATGTAAATCCCAAAAGGGGAAATATTAGAGATAGAGATTGTCACATAAACATGAAATTTATGCAACTCTAAATTTTCAGCATATAGATGTCGTATCACAAAGTCGAGCTAACTTAACTGTATTTATCATCTTTCGCCGCTGAAATTCATTTATAATTATATGATATATAATGTTGTGTATGTATGTGTGTGCCTGTGTGTGTGTTTCAAAAAGTTATTGACCCTCCCCGCCAAAAAGTCAATTAAGTATGATCCGACAGTCTGATGAAGCAACGTGTTGTTGTTATTATTGTTGTTGTTGTTACTGTTGGTTGTTGCCCCTTCCTCCAAAAAAAAAAAAGGGCGTTGGCAAATACTTTAATAAATTATGCATAATTTGTCGGTATTTTCTTTCTTTCACATTTACAGTTTATTTTCAAACTATGAAAATTTCACAATTTATTATGTGAACACAACATAACATTGTCATCTTTAATGTATATGTTGCATTTATATGTCTCTGAGTGTATATATGTGTGTGTGTGTGAGTGTGTGTGAGTGTTTGTGTTGCAATAATACTGTACAATAAAATTGGCTACACGTCAACTTACAGTGCTTGGCAATTTTTTGTATTTTGGGCCTGACTTTGAATATAAGACATAAATGGCAACTGAAATTGTCATTGAGTACGCATATTGAAGCACATATAATATTATTATTTTTTTTTATTATTATTATTATTATTATTATTGCTATTATTATTGCTATTATTATTGTTTATATATGTACATACGTCTGAAAAGCAATTAGCCAAAGTGTATACAAAACAGATAATTGAAGGTTATGCATTATAAATCAAGCTAATTACTGAAACACTTAGATGACTTGATGATCAAAGATGTCAAATGGTAAGAGAGAATATAATGGCATTGTGAGTATAATGTAATGAGATTGCGAAAGTAAAAGCCAAAAGGGAAACTAATAAATATTGAAAGATATATATATATGTATGTATGTATGAAAGCAATATATAAAATTAAAAGCATTTCATATTTTATATATTCATAAAAACAACTACAAAACACATGTCAAATTTATTGTTCAAGTAGATTTTGATAATGTTCAAAAGAAACTATGCCTAAATTCCATATATATGTAAATAAAATGCTTTTTATATCTTCAACGCCCTCAAAACATGTCAGCAACAATGAAATTTATAATTTTGACTATCAATAAAATTTTTTTTTTGTTAGAACTTTATTGTTTAACATATTTTAGCTATAAATATTTTGATATCTTTTCTTCAATATACAAGTAGAATATCTATAAACAAGTAAGAAATTTATAGTCGAGTATGCTCGACTATATAATACTCGGTATAGAACTCGAACCGCGGATCTCATGCACACGAGTTCAACCCTCTAACCACTGGGCCACACTCTTTACAAGTGTGAGAAACACTGAGTAATTGTTGCCGTGTGTGGGGTGAGCTTCGCAGGCAAGCGTACGCTATAGAGACGCCTCTCAACTTTTGGAATTTGAAATGTGTATAACTTCCATATTTATTATCCGATCTGTACTAAACGTCCAGATTAACATATTCTAACTTTGTACCAAAATTCAGTCCTGTAGCTTGGCTCAAAATCGTTTTTATCGATTTGTGAAGGCGGTGGGGGGGCGTAGCAAAAATCCAAAAAAAAACTTGATCTGCCTGCAAATACTAGCTCTTATAGTCTCCGAGATCAGGGTGTTCATACGGACGTACAGACGGACATGCTCCAATTGATTCAACTGTTGATCCTGAGTCAGAATATATATACTTTATGGGGTCGGCCACGCCTCCTTATGGGTGTTACATACATTTGCTGCTGTCACTAACCCAATATACTCTTGTTACCCATAGGGCATCGAGTATAAAAATGTTCATAGAATTTTATTTTGTATTATTCAAATGATAAAGAAATTCTTTTACATTATTTTCTTGAAAATATTTGAACTTTTCGTTGTTGAACAGACTTTCAGTCTTGTTTGTATATAATATTATAATAAAAGTGAAGTGTATACAGAATATTATAAGTGTAGATACTTGCCTTTTTGGCATAAGACACAGACCTTTAAGCGCCCACACAACTTACAGGTCTTTGGACCTGGCCAAGTTTGGCAGCCACAGAGGCAGCAGCCGCAGTACCAGTAGCAGTAGCAGCAGCAGCAGCAGCAGCCGCAGACGCTTTTAACGCAGTCAAGTTCCTGTGTAGGTGAATTATGTATACATAATGTATAAAGATACATACATACATATATAAGTATGAATATTCAAACTTATTATTTTGTGTAAAATCTTCTTGTAACATTTGTTTATATGTACATACATACATATTTTTTTATATAATATTCGTAGAGATATCTGTATACTATATAGTATAGTATATATCTTTGGCAATGTATTCAAGGTACACACATACATATACATATATACATGGTAGACCACGTAGTAGTTTTAAGCTGATTTATAACCAAGCAGAGAGGACAAAGTAAAAACTGAACATGGCCACATGGCCAAAATTGGCTATATCGACTGGGCCAAGTATATATATATATGGCAGTTTTGTTGCGGGGGGTACGTACACTCATAAACAGTCAAAACGTGCCATAAGTTGTGAGTTGTGGCTAAAACACAAAAATAAAAAAAAAAAAATTGCGGAAAAACTGCAGCATCATTTTGAACAACAGAAAACAACAAGCAGCAGCAGCTGCCGTTGTTATTTTTCATGATTGTCGTTGTTTTTGTTGTTGTTGCTGCTGAATGTGGCACAAAGCAATTGCGCTAATAGACCAAGAATAAACGTGTACAGACCGGTTAAAAGTTTTTTTTCTGTTCAATACATTGAATAACTGTCATTCAGGCAATTGTGTATCTCTCTATGTCTGTACGCTACGGCCAAAGTTTCAAGTCTACTACATATATAACGAGAAAGAGATAGAAAGATAGAGAAAGAGGGAGAGAAATAGATGATAGGTAGTTGAAATTGTACAAAAGTTGCGCATTTATAACATTGATCAAAATCTTTAAGAGTTTTCTAAGTTTTCTCTAGTGCTGTCAACTACAACATAAAATTTCCATTGAAAAAAAAAAAACGCCCTACATTGATTTTAATTTCCTTATAAATATTTAACACGCAACTTACGTAAATTTTATAGAATTTATTAAAACAGTTGACAGCTTAAATTCCTGTTATCAAAGTTAATAATACGTTAAAATTCCTATATATATATATATATATATATATATATATATACAAGGGCTGCTGCACAATGCAATTAAGCTTGAGTTGAAAATAATAAACAGAAATTATAATGCTGCATTGTTATCAAGTTAACAATGTTATTCAATATAAATATAAAGCTAAACATTTCTTTGCTATAGAAAACTTAAAAATCTTTTATATAATATATATATATAAAACTGCCCTCGTATACAGATAATTGTCTGAGTTGCTGTCAGACAGCGTGGTCGGTCGCCCAAGTCTTGACTTTATATATGTACAACATGTTCTATCTATCTATAACAATGCCTGCCTGCCTGCTGCCTGACTGACTGGTCGAGCAGTGTAGAAGCTATGAGCAGAAGAGGAGAAACAGAATCTGGCTTGAAAAAAAACGCCTGAAGAATAACTAGCTTTGCTGCTTGAGCAGAATTTGAGCTTTGTACACATGCTGCATACATACATACATACATATATTATATATACAGGAAATATATTGTTTTGTTTTGCTTGGTTTTGCTTATTATTATTATTGTTGTTGTTGTTGTTGTGGCTAACTGGCATACAAAACAAATAAATAGAAATGACTAAAAATGAGAAGAAAAACAAAAGGCATTTTAAATGCGCGTCTGAATCACAAAATACTTTGCAGCGTCAACAATATATCGACGTAAATATTTGAAAAGTTAGAGAAGAACTTTATCATACTAACGCTGCTGCTGATAAAAAAAATAATAGTAAACGAATTGAATGAAATGATGTTTATATAGAATATGATTCGTTCAGTCATACTACATATATTGAGCAATTACGCATAGTTGATTACACGGACTAGGCTGTGGACACCTGCTTGTTCAGGTGTCTTTGATAAGCATTCAATTTTATTGGCTAATCACAGTTAAGGTCAAGCGATAGTCGTCGATTGTGTTTGCTTAAAAATAGTATAAAAAAAAAAAAAATTTTCAATTTAAAAAGAATTGAAAATTATTAAAAATTTGTACAATTTATTTACATTTTTTGCAAGTGAGAAGCGCAAAAAAAAAAACAGATAAGAATATTTATATTTTTATATTTGATTTGTCGCCCCTCATTGAGTCAGTGTTTGTTATTGCACAGTTTTTTTTATGATTATTCAAAAATTCTGTTTAATTTGTAAGTTATTGTTTTGATTTTTTTTTAACATTTTATTCAAACTGCGTAACGTTTACTCATCGCATGAGTTGGCAAAATAAATTTGATATAAAGCAAAGTTATCAACAAATAAGTGTGGATATCAACAACAACAACAACAAATATGACATACATATATCAATCTCTTATATTTTGTCGCTCTCTTTCTCTCTTTTTGTCTGTCCGTCTCTGTCGCCCAAGTCATTAGACCTTTTTTTTTATGATTGTTTCTTAACCATTTATCTTGTACCTGTTGAAACTTTTCCATTTGCAAAACTCTTCTTGAATTTCACATTTAATTTACATTTTTACCTGTCATGTCGTCTGTGTCTGTCTCTGCGTCTGCGTCTACGTCTGCGGGGTCGCACACTAACGACTTTTGTGGAAAAACGCAGATTCATCTTGTTGTTATTTGTATTCTGTTTAATTTTTATTTTATTTTTTTATTTTTAGAAATCAGATTCTTGCTGATTAGAAATTTAATAGGTTTTTTTTTTCCAAATGGTTTTTACTAGTAAATAAAATAAAGAATTAATTAACAAACCAATTTATTTGATGCTACTAAAGATAATTTCAACACAATTATTTACTGCGCTTATTTCTATATTCTGGTAAAAGAAATTATAAAAAAAAAACAAAATATTTCAAAAGTTTGAGATTCCAATTTCATTTTGTAGAATGAAATGATCGATAAGTAAGCTTACTTCAAGCGAAAGTAATGTTATCTGCCTTTCAGTTACCCCATCGCCATTCCCGTCCTTCCCCTCTCATAAAACATATAATTAAGAGTTATGTTGCTTGATAATGAAAAAGAAAACAATGTAATTCAAAAACAATTGCATACACATGATTCAGTCAATATATTTAGCTTATTGTTGCCAATTGAATGATCAAATGTTTCATACAAAAATTCTCATAGAATAAAATAGAAAATTTTGTATAAATAATTAACACGATTTTTTTTATTATTATTATTATTAATTTTTTATCAATTTGTTTAACAATTACTAGTAAAAACTTCCTAGATAAATAATAATCATCT
>JBAMBR010001857.1:0-62279 GCA_037044475.1 Zaprionus obscuricornis
GTGAAGGTGTATATATATATGTATGTGTGTATTTATTTTTTTTTGGATATATGTTTGACTAATTTTTAATGGTGGTAATCGTGGATTAATGGGCGGCACTGATTTTGTGTTAGTTAACATTCGCTATATGCTCTTACAATTTATAATATATATATGTATATGTATGTATGTCTGTGTATATATATATATATATATATATAACGCAGAGAATATAGATGTATATAATGTGCGAGATATACACATAGATATAGCATATTTATATAGTTCAATATGCATCATCAACTATAATACAGTTTACAGTTTTAAGTATTTATATTTTTTTGAGCTGAATCATAATATATATATATATATATATATGTTTATATGTATTGGTATATATATATATATTTTATTTTTTTTTTAGTTTTCAGATCTGTGTTAAGTTTACTACAATAATTTTTAGCTCTATACAGTTCTATGGATGACAATTAGATTTCTTATAGATCATGAATATATATATATATATATATATATATATATATGTATATGTATTATATATATTTAGTATATATAGTAGTTAACATTTAGACATTGCAAGAGAGCAGAATTATACAGGCAATATAAGTGTATATATATATATATATATATATATATATATATATATATATATATGTATGTATCTTTATATATAAAGAAGTTTAAAGCATTTTTCTTAAACTATATAGAATATCGAAGCACATCTATAACGGTATATATAACTGTATATATGTATGTATGTATATATAGTTTCGATATACACTTTAATTATTATGGCTCTGTTCTACGCTTAAAGGCCATCAAAAATATTTTTTTTTTTTTCCTTTGATTTGTGTTTATCGTTTATTCTCTTTTTGTGGGTTTAGCTAACACTTAGGCACAACATATAATAGCGAATTTGAATCTTGATATTGATCTTGATGATATAGTTTATACATATAATTTTTATTCTTATTTTTTTTTCTCACTATTATAGAATTTATATTAAAGAAACAAGTTTGCTTATTTTTTTATTTGTTTTTTTTTTTAGCATAGAGCTTAAATATCTAAGAGCAAGAGAGATTTCTTTTCGTGTGCAGTGATAAAGAGATAAAGAGAGAGAGAGAGAGAAATGTGCACATATCAAGAGAAAGGAAAGAAGAGACTATATAATGGAATAAATGGGGTAAATGTGCTAAATATTTAATAAATAGAGAACGAGAGAGAGGGAGGAGGGGTTGAGGAGCTGGAGGAATTGAAAAAAGGAAGACAAATTTTGCTAGGATTGCTAATTAGTTACAATGTACAGGACTACGTTAATTACGCTGCTTTCGCTTCTTTGTCATTCTACGGCTTTCTTTCTATACGTCTACGTTTACGTCTTATTTATTTATTTATTTTTTTTTTTTTACTTTGTCTTTGTTTTGTCTTCATTTTCATTGTCGTCCTCGTCTTTATAGTCGACGTTGTCTTTCTCGTCGTCTTTCTTAACATCATTGTCTTCATTTTCTTTGTCGTCGCCATTATCGTCTCCGTCGTCGTCTTCCTCATCGACTTTGTTATCGTCGGTTTTTCCATAATCATCTTCGTTGTTTTCCTCGTTATCGACTTTGTTATTTTTGTTTTTCTACTTGCCTTTCTCGTCATAGTTGTCTTCCCACCGTTATGCTTGTCATTGTCATCGTTATCGATTTTGCCATCGTTATCGATTTTGTCATTGTTATCGACTTTATCGTTATGATCAACTTTGTCATCGTTATCGATTTTATTATCGTTATGGACTTTTTCACCATTATCAACTTTGTCATCATTGTGTTTCTTGTTGTCATCGTCTTTGTCATCGATAACACAGCCATCGACTTTGCCATCATTATCGACTATGTTATCGTTGTCTTTCTTTTCGTCATTCTCGTCGTTTCACGTTTTTCTTTTCGTTTCCGTCGTTGTCTTCCTCATCGACTTTGTATTTTTTCTTGTCATCGTCATCGTCATCGTCTTTGTTGTTAATATCGTTATCGACTATATCATCGTTATCTTGCTAGTCGTCTTTCTCGTCATAATTGTCATCTTCAATTTTCGTCTTCTGTGTTATCGACATCATAGCCATCGACACTGATATCGACAACTTAGTTATCGTCATAGTCATAGTCTTCATTGTCATAGTTATGTGCTTTCTGTCAATAATCTAAAACTATATTATTTGCTGCTAAAAGCTTTCACTTAATATAATTTTTTTAAGCAGCTTCTCGAATTGTACTTTCGTTCGGTTCGTTCAGTTATTTTTGTTGTTACTTTTGTTTTAAGTTTCTTTGTTTTTCTTGTTATTTTTTTTACTGACACATGTTGAGCTTTTACTTTGAAATGGTTTTGCCTGCTGTAGGGGGAAGGCGGTGTTCTTAGGGTATAGTTAATAGTTTATATACAAGAAGTGAACGACAGTGTATGAACGCGAGAGAGATAGAGAGCGAAAGAGAGATAGAGATAGATACAGAGAGATAGAGAGAGCGAGAGAGAGAGCGTGCGTGATATAAACGTAGTCTTGAGCATAAATTGAATTAAAGAAACAAATTAGCTTGAGATTTGCATTGGGATTTTTTTTTTTTTTTTGCAGTTTGTGTGTGTGTGTGTGTGTGTAAAAGAGTGGGAGTGAGAGAGGGGGAGATAGTGTGGTATGTAATTCCATTCATAGCCAGTTTTTGTTGGCAGTTACGAAGAAAAAGTTTAATAGAACTTAAGGCACAGTAAGCAAAAAAAAAAAAACATATATATGGAAAGAAGTCTGAGTGTGTGTGAGAAAGAGAGGGACAGAGAGACATAGAGAGAGAGAGAGAGAGAGAGAGAGTGTGTTGTAGGTACATATGTAGGGGCAAGTGTTTAGCTGTGCGCCTACAGATCAAAATAAAACTCAACAAGCATTGCCTAAAATTGATGAACTTTCAATTCATTTCCCTGCAATTGTACAAGACGAAATGCTTCACGTATCGTTGGTGTCATTAATAATTTTAAATTCTCTTCAGCCTCATTTGGTAATGAACGTAACAATTCCATTGATGCAACAACTAATTGTGCAAGTGCTGCACGTTTATAATTTGAATCTTTCAATATACTCGTTGCACGTTGCTGTTCTATTTCTGGTGATATTGATTCTGTATCATTTTTTGCCGATTGTCGATTTGTATCAAAGGGATTATTACGACATTTGGGTTGAAATTCACTTATTAATGTTGTCATTGTAACATTTTCATCATCTAATTGTACGCATTTATTTGGTGATCCTTGAACAATTTGATTACCATCTGTTATTGTTGTTGTTGTTGTTGCTGTTGTTGTTGTTGTTGTTGTTGTTATAGTTGCATCATGTGCTTGTGTTGCATTTAATGTTGCATCTGTATTACCATTAAGTGCTATATATATTGATTTACCACTTGTCATTGCATGCATTGCCAACTTTTGTTGATGCTGCTGCTGCTGCTGTTGTTGTTGTTGTTGTTGTTGTGTTCGTAATTTACCATTTTCAATATCATGCAATGCTGAATTACTTAAATATAATTCACATACTAAATTCCATGCATCTTGTAAACAAAATAAATAACGTACAAAATTCTCCTTCTTTTTTACAGTTGTTGTATTTAAACGTGAACATGATTCCAATATAAAATTTAAATCTTCTGGTCCAAGATTATAAACAACAATATCATTAAGATGTGAATCAACCAATGCTATATAATATATCATCCATGATGATGTCATTTGTTTATATAAATTAGCAGCATATTCAATATTTGATACTTTTTGCATTAAAAATTTTAATCCCGGACGTGAATCAAATTCTAATGCTGACATTAAATATTGTTTAACGCAACGTAATAAAATTTCTTTTGAGCGAAAATCTAAATCATAATCATGACTTGGTGTTGTTGCCGATGCTGCATAATTATCAAATATGCATGTGGATACCGCTTGTGGCACACATTTGAGACGTGACAGCAGCAATTTGGCTACCAGCTGTAGCAACATTTGATTTGCCAATAGACCAACAACAAGATTTTTAAATGGGATACGTATAACAAAATTATCTAAATTTGAATTAAATCCATTATTCAAAGGATATAATAAAAATGAATAACTACGATCATCGGTTAATTGTGCTGTTGATGTTGATGATGATGATGATGATGATGATGATGAGGTTGAATTTAATCCTGAGCTTGAATTTGAATTTGAGGATACTGAACTACTTTTACATTGAGCAGTAGCACTGCCAACATTAACTGCTGTTTGTCCTCCTTGTGTTGTTCCTGCTGCTGCTGCTGCTGCTGATGTTGCTGTATTCGCTTGTGTTGAGCCACTCTGAGGATGATGATGATGTTGTCCATGATGATGATGATGATGATGATGATGATGATGATGTGGTGGCTCACGTTGATTATCCGATAAAAAGACTTGCTGTGCCAATGCATAAATACGTGATAATTCATCCAATGTACTATCACGACGTGCTGCTACCTTAACATTAGCACAATCACCATAAAAACTATTTGATTTCTCATGGAATGCAAATGATAATTGACGCAATGGTGCTATTGTTACCGTACATGCACGATGTATAGCCGAACATGCGATCATCCATTGCGATTCATTGAATAACATGCCCGTGGAAAGTATAACATGTTTAAGGCATGATACAGATATACGTGCAATTGCCTCTTGCGATTGTGCGGCACATTCGATGAGCACAAGTAATAATTGTTTCAATGCCAATGTTGCAGAACTTGAGATTTTTGTTGGTGATTCAATTAAATTATGATTAACAGTTGTTATATTTGTTTTTGTTGTTCCTCCAGTTGTTGTTCCAGTTGTTGATCCTGTTGTTGTATAATTTGCATTATAATTATTATGCTCATCACTTGCTGAACTTGAGCTACTATCATATTGTATATTATTATGTTGTTCCATTGATTGTTGCTGCTGTTGTTGTTGTTGTTGTTGTTGTTGTTGTTGTTGCACTTGTTCCGTTACAAATTTCAATTTCGAATAGATAAAATTATCCGCGGGATGTACAATTTGTGTTAAACGCGTTTTTGTCCCAGCTATTAAACGTCGCTGCTCTGGCACCGATTTCTCAATAAATTCAACAACTAAATCTGTTGTCATGCAACAACAATGTTTAAAATTCTTTTCAATTTGTTGCCAACTTGGTGCCGTCTTATTTATATAACGTAACCAATCTTGTATCATTGGTATCAATAAATGATTTATACAATAAAAACCAAAATCAATTCCCGGTGTTGTTAATAAATTTTTAAATAATTTAAATATCGTTTGTAATATTGGCGCCTGATGTGAATAGGGGCAAACGATTAAAGAATTTGTTAAACCATCCAATAATAAAAACCATACTTTAAGTACACCCGATGGCTTATCCATTTCATCAATTTTTACAATTGTATCCTTATCAATGTGTAATGAACGATATGATATCATATATTGTTCATTTTTAGTTTGTAAATAATCATTGCCAAAATATGTAAAATTCTCCATTGAGCTTGGTATATTAGCATCAATAATATGCGTATAAGAGATACCTTTGATTTTGTATGTTGAATGAAAATTTGGACATTTTGGCATGCTATACATGAAACCCAAAATGCTGGAGCAACGTTCAAGGAAACGTAAAGTTTCATGTAGAAAATCTGTTGGTCGAAATGTATTATCATTTGTATTATCATCACCATTTGTATTATTATTTGTGCCATTGCTACCACTTCCATTGCCTCCGCCGCCGCCGCCACCACCTCCTCCTCCTCCGCCACCGCCACCGCCGCCAGATATTTCCAAATATGAAAGTAAACATAATATACAATCAAGTCCAGCATTGGCAAATACAAGCGTATTATCCGAATCCAAAAATACACGAAATATATCAATAATATTATTCATATTTAACATGCGACTACGTGCATTACGCAATGTGCCAAATAAGGGACGCCAACCGGAACGTATTTCGGTACGATGTGCTTCAACAATCTCATAAAGACAGGCAACAATTTGATCCTGTACATCAACATCGCATGTATCCATGCTAAGTAAATTCTCAAAGGGTTTCAATAGCGCCTCATTGAAATGAAAATATGGTAATTCCGATTGTTCGACCAGTAATGCTGTGATTATATCATGTATATACTCAATGGCACGTTTCGAGATCATGCGATCGCGATGACAAGCAGCCTGTAAACACACAATAAAAAATAAAATTGTAATTGTGTTTTTTTTTTATACTCTTGTAAATTGTTATAAAGCATATATCTATATATATTCCTGATCAGCATCATTAGCAGTTATGTTGATATACATTTGCTAAGCAGTCTGTTTCTATCTGCATTCAACTTGGGTCTACAAGCCGTATAGATTGACTATATCATATAGCTGTCATAGGAACAATAGGAGTCGAAATTGAAATCTTTGTATAAAAAATTTTATTGTTTGTTGAGCTATCCTACTAAAAGTTACCGAACTTAAATTTAGCAATGACTAACAGATATCTGCCAAGTTTGATCCTAATCGCATAACTATATGATATAATTGTAATAGGAATAATAGGTCGATATTGCCGAATTTACTTTTGGCAATGAGTCACAGATGTCTGTGAAGTTTAATTCTAATCGGATAACTATATTATATAGGTGTTATAGGAAACATCGGTTAAAAATTAATATTATAATATATAGGAAAATCTATATTGTTACTATAGATATCCATCTGAATCTTTTTGAATTTAAGTTTAGCTATGACTTATAGTTGTCTGTCAAATTTAAGCCTAATCGAACAACAATATCATATAGATCCCAAAGTAACATTAGATCGAAATTGAAGACTTTCTATAAAAAATTTTGTTGTTACTTTAGATATCTGTCTGAAACTTCCTGGGTTTAACTACGACTTACAGTTTTCTATCAAATTTAAGCCTAATCGGACTACTATATATACTATACTATAGTTCCCATAGTAACATTAGATCGAAATTGAAGTCTTTGTATGAGAAACTTTGTTGTTATTTAAAATATACGACTGAAACTTCCTATATTTAAATTTAGCTAGTACTCACAAATGTCTGCCAAATTTAGTACTAATGGGAAAACTTTAACATATAGTTATCATAACACATTTTCTTTCCCTTTCTTTCAGCTTGAGCAATAGTATAAAATCTACAACTTGTAATTTTATATTATTTGTATTTGTTTATTTCTGTTCATAACACTTACGTCCATTAGGTGCGGCCCAGTGATGGCCCAAACTTTAAGCACATGCAAAAGCGGTCTTGAGCTGCGAAATACTTTCAATGTAACATCACCGATGCGATGCAATAGCAATGACATTGGCAACGAATCAAGTTTCTTCCAACCTTTGCTAGGCCACCAGATGCGTGTAGCGCTACCTTTACGTGTCACCTGACTCTTGTACAATTGATCACGTGAGGCGCGACATAGATGCTTTAAGAATTGACATAACGATGGTAAACTGAGTCTTTCGGCAGCATCGCTAAATAAATTCTCTGCTTGATGTGATAATGCACAAAGAACTTTGGATGTATCGCTTTGACTTAATAAGACTGTCTCATTGGTGCCGGAATATACTTTTAATATTGATGTTATATTCGTATTGGGACTCTGCAATGGTGCTTGCAAAAAGCTATAAACATCGACACTGCAGTGGAGAGAGACAGACAGAGAAAGAGAGAGAGAAAAATGCACAACGATAAATGATGATAAATGATATATATGTTATATATTTATATATTTATATATAATATATCGCATTTTATAGGAATAATTGTCACAATACTCACCACGTTTCATCATCATCAATGGGTATAGAGCTTAAATTAAGCTTATCTTGTGCATTGCCATTATTTAATTTTTCGCCCGTCTCCAGATCACGTCGACTGCTGCCGGGTGATGCAGCAATTGATGGATTTTGCATGCTAAAAATCTCATGCTCCAATTGGCTAACATGACGACAGACGGCAAAAATGCTTTGCCAGCAATCGGCACTATAGCTGCCTAAATTTAAGCCACCGGTAAGTACAACATCCATGGACATGGCTTGACTGGCAGAGATGCGTGGTCCACTTGTTTGGCAGACATTTGATGCCAATAGATTTAATATTTTACCAGCCAAATGTTGTAAATTCAAACTGTTACTCAATGTGGCAGCCTAAAAAAAAAAAATAATAAAAATCAAATAAAATTGAAAATTTCAAATTTTTATATACTTACAGAATGTAAACCATCTAAACACATGGCATAGAGTGCTTCACCATTTGATTTATTTGTTTTAGCTTTAACACGCAGTGTACGCTTTGAGAGCGCCACAAGTTTATTGGATGCTGTACTCTGTAAATCACCTAATCCAGAACTAAGTACAATTACCATGGAATCCCAACAGCATGTAAGTAAACGACGGCATAATTTTTTAGCTGCCTCACGACGTTTATCATGCTGCTCATCATCGCTATGTTTGACGGTTGCCGTCTGTAAACGTTGCCATTCGGATAACATTTGTGTATTGGCCAAACCGCCAGCATCGCATAGCATATCAACCAATGCACAACGTGGTCCAATACCATCCAATTGTTGACGTGTCATCGATTCCAATATATTGCATATAATAACCGATTGATATAATTCACATAGCCATGGTGATGATAGATATACTAATACGCCAGTATTTTGTACGGATGTTACAAATTGTTGCTCTGACATTGGCACTAATATATCCTTCGATGGCTGATGATCATAATAACCCGCACGCATTAATTGTAAGCTAAGTAGTAGTGATGAATATATGGCTAAATAAATGCCATCAGCATTTATCGCTGTTAAATTATAATCAAAATCAGAGAAATTCATGCTATTCTCTTGACAAACAGCAGAGGCAAATTCTTGCATAGCTTCATCAATTTCAACGCAACTGCGTAAACGTAATAATTTTGGTACAAGATCCTGTCGTAATGCTTTAGCAAAATCTCGTGCATGTTGCCGATCATTATCGCTATCGGTGCGTATGGGCATAACGGGTGCTTCCAAATGTGAATATGGCCAACGATTTTCAACACGTGATGTTTCATCACTTGAACTGCTTGGTTCATCATCTTCTGGTCCTTCTGTATCGCCCGAACCATTAGAGGCAGCATCCTGTTCATGCGGCGGATCACATTCACTTTCCGATCCCGATGATGTTTCAAATACATTTTGTCGAAACTCAACGATTGCATCACGATACGGTGCTGGCAAACGTGCCATACTTTGATATGTTAATGGACCTGAATAATCAGCATCCTTAAGTAGATCATGTCTTGCATTTACAACCTGTACAATTTGATCGCTAATCATTGATTCGGTTAATTCACCGCTGCATAACACTTGCAGGCTATCGAGCAGTGCTACCATGCATTCAACGCTTGCCTGTAAACTTGCCTCACTGGCACTGCCAGCACTTGCACCATATGCACATTCCTCCATGGCATCCACCAGTCTATGTAGATATAAACAAATATAAATAATTATTATTAATTTAATATCAAATTATACATATTCTTAATAATCAGTGTTGACAGAAGGATACAAATATGCATGTCCCTCTGTCCGTCTGTTTCAACCCAACACACATGTCTGTCAGTTTTAAAGATATTTCAATTAAAGTATAAAAGTCGAAAATTAATGGATCGGACCATTATATATTTTAGCTGCTAGAGGAACGATCGTCCGGATATGGCGATTTTTCTTTGTTTTTTTTTTTTTTTTAAATATTCAGATGAAAATTACAGGACTTAAGCTTAGTGACGGCTTACATGTCTCATTAAAACTTGAACCAAATCGGACTGCTATATTATATAACTGCTACAGGAACATTCGGCCGAAAATTAAGTTTTTCTATGAAACATTTTTGCCTAAGACTCAATTTGGTTTTTAATAATTTTAATAATAAAATTTACAGACATTTTTTTTTATTAAATATTTTATATAAATAAAACTATTTTGAGGAAGAATTTAAATTTCCGTTACCACTAAAAGCGTTTGATATTTCATGTAGAAAATGCGTTGATTTTTGGCTCTGTCATGTTCTGAATTATTTTTTTAGTGGTAACGCAAATTTAAATGTTTCGTCTCCCTAAACCCAAGAGTTGTATATAAGTCGGAATCAGCCACAACTAACCATAGGAATGATTGGTCGTAAATTGATTTTTTTTATGAGAAATTTTTATCAAAGACTGCAAAGGAATGATATCTTCAGCTTGCCTAAAATAACTTTGGTTTCTTTGATTTTATTTTCACTTACAGCCTAAATAGCGCCATTTCATCACTGCATCCTTGCGCTGTATTTCTATCCACATAAAGTATGACAGCAAGATCTATAAGTCGTTCGGGACTTTTGAAAATTTCACGTACACAACGCAACGGCTCGGTGCGATTTAATGGGGCTGGTAGCAGCACCATGCGATGAAACAATGCCTCAAGCATTGGACGCAATGAGCCATGTGCGCCAGCAATGCGTAACAATTGTATAGCCGTTAAATAGACACAACGGGCCTGTGGACCATCCAAACCAGGACCAGTAAAAAATCCCCTAGCCTCATTCTCAATTAAATGTAATGCATCTCTAAATAAATAAATGATATTAGATAAAACAAATAGAAGAAGAAGAGGAAAAAAAAAAACTTGCAACTTACTTGTAGGTAAATTTCTTATCCAAATTAATGCGTCCTGGTGAACCGAGTGCCGCTGCCAATGTTGGACAAAACTTTTGCCATAGAAATGATGTAAAATGTGGATTCGCATGTACATTGCGTGGCAGCGCTGAGCTAAGTGTTAAAATACATTCCGTCAAATATAATGAACTTGGATTTTCACATTTCTTATTTGGCGATGCATTATTAACATTCGGTTCAACCAGACGACTGCATAGCCATTGCATTACTGGTATTACTTCATTGTATACAGCTGATGCTTGTGTTTGTGTCATTAATCCAGCTGGTGCTGTCTTTTTCACTTCTTCCGCTTCCTCAATAAGAAATGCACAAAATGTGCGTAAACATTGTGAGGCAGCTGCCAATGATGCTGCTTTTGTTGCACGCGAACCCATCTCCCAGCATTCACCGCAACGTGATAATATTTCGATTAATAGTCGACCATTTAATGTACAAGCTGGTGAACAGGCCATGGCCAAAAATAAACGTAATACATTGACAACAGTATCCTCACTGCTGCTACTGGGTAAAATACCATTTGTGGCACGCAACAATTGTGATGGCAACCAAACGGAATCATCTTCCGGCTCCAGGCCAATATAGAAACGTTCATCTTTAATAACGCGCTAAGATAGAAAGAAAATGTGTTTAATAAAAAATTAGAAATTATATAAATTCGACACTCAAAGATTTTATACATTTCAACTAAAAGTTGTTCAGGTAAAAATGGCATTACTTATGATAGGACTATAGATATAGTCGTCCGACATGGATTTAATTTGACTAACACCCTTCAACTTAAATACTGTCAGTTTTAGTCGGTTAACTTAACATACAGAAACATTTTTCATACAAAAGTTTAATTTTTATCCGATGCTTTCTATAGCAGCTATAGGATATAGTCAACCGGATATAGGATATAGTCAAATTTGACTAACATGTATAAGTCATTACTAAACTTAGATACTGTTAGTTTCAATCCAATTGTTCAAAAAGTAGTCAAGTTTTTCATAGAAAAATTGTATTTTAATCCGATGGTTTCTATGGCAGCTATATGATATAGTCAACCGACATGGATAAAATTTGACTAACATTAATAAGTCATCATTAAACTTAGATACTGTCAGTTTCAGTCGGTTTGCTTAACAAACAAAAACATTTTATATACAAAAACTCAATATACAAACGATTGTTCCTATATGATATAGTCGAGCGACATAAATCAAAGTTGACTATTATCTATTAACCTAAGATACTGCCAGTATCAGCCGAATCGCTCAACAAAAACAATTTTGCATACAAAACATCAATATTTGAACCTTGATTCCTACGAGAGCTATATGATATAGTAACACCATCTGACCCGTTCCAATATATATATAAACTGTAACATTAATTAAACAGACAACGCCCAATTTGTGCTGATCAAGAATATACATACCATACTTATATATGCATACATTATAGAGTCTGCCACACCTTTTTCTTCTGCCCAACATTAATATACACATTGCAGAAGTATAAAAATTAATTCATTTTTAATGCTACAGTCGCAAATCAATATATATGTATATATAATCTTGGAGTAATTGAAAAAAAAATATAGTAAAATAAAGTTCATGGTAAATTGTTAAGCATTTAGTACTTAAGTCGCAAGGTTGTAAGCTTAAGCTTTGAAAGTCAAGCGATAACCTTGACCTACCAAAAAAAAAAAAAAAAAAAAAAAACACAAGAAAAGAAGAAAATTTCCACCTAACCTAGAAACTTCAGAGTGTGTAAAAAGTATTTTTGTTTTCATTTTCTTATTTTCAGATTCTTGTTGTTGTTGTTGTTGTTGCCACAGTCCTCAATTAGCTAAGCAATTTCACAGTTATTGTCTTTGTCAATTGTTGAGCATTTCCTGTTGGGGGAAACACGACGATGGGCAACGACGGAAACACAGACTGCACACAATTGTCGTGGAAACCCGTTCAATAATTGACTTTCCCTCTGTACGTCCGCCTATCTGTCTGTCTGACTGTCCGTGTGGTTCATTTCGACATTTATAGTCAAAAACTTTTCCTGTTTCTACTGCTCGTCCTCGTCATGTATTTTTTTTTACTTACATGTAAACCGTTTAGGCCCATTGTAATGAACTTTGGTCGCTTCGTGTCCAATGCCATTTGTAATGCCGTAAAGCAAACGGAGCGTAACTCGTGCGATGGATCCCTATGAATGCCATGTTGTCGATAAAGTTTATCTGTATAACCAACAAACCAAAAAAGTGGGAAAGGTGAAGAGAGAGAGAGAGAGAGAGAGAACATACATTGCAAGTTATTGTCATCATAAAAATTGTGGCCCATAGTGCACAAAACGAACCAATAAAAATATTCCTAACGTGTAAGTAACATAAGTAAAGGCAACAATTAAGGTTGATAGTGTGCACAACAATGTTGTTAATGAAGCAAAAAGAAAATAATAATAATAATAATAGTAATAAGAAAGCAAGGTTATCTTCGACAGGACGAAGATGTCCATACCCTTGTAGTAAGAGAAGAAATAATTGATAGCTATATGATTTAGACCACATTTATATGATACGTATAAAATATCACTATACTCAGATCCTGAAAGTTTTATCCGGATAGCTTAAGAAACAAAAAATAAAGGAAGTATATATACCAAGTTCCATTAAGATAACTTTAAACCGTCGTTGCAACACTAAAATAACACTAAAAAATTGTGCGGAGTTAGAACCGCAAGCAACCGTA
This sequence comes from Zaprionus obscuricornis, assembly GCA_037044475.1. Classification (NCBI taxonomy): domain Eukaryota; kingdom Metazoa; phylum Arthropoda; class Insecta; order Diptera; family Drosophilidae; genus Zaprionus; species Zaprionus obscuricornis. The sequence goes on from JBAMBR010001857.1 coordinate 13,492, forward strand.
CGCCATAGAGACGCACCTCAAAGTTTGGTATTTGAAATGTGCATAACTTCCATGTTAACTATCCGATCTGTACCAAATTTTCACACAACGTCCACCTTTCAGTCATGTAGCTTGGGTGGGTGTGGGTGCAGTGGACTGTTGAAAATGTTTTTGATCAATTTGTAAAGGCGGTGGGGAGCGTGGTCTATCTGTAACTAATACAAGCACTTTGCAATAAAATCTCTAGCTATTCTAGTCTCCGAGATCTGTGTGTTCATACGGACGTACAGACGGACATGGTCCAATTGACTCGGCTATTGATCCTTAGTCAGATCCTGGTGTCACAAAGTCAATATACCCTTGGTACCAAATAGACACCGAGTATAAAAAGTAGTAAAAAGCGCATTGGTCACAAATCGTTGCCTACTTTTCAGCTACAAACAAACGACAAACTAGAAAACAAAACAAACAAAGGAAATGCCAACGGATGTAGAAAAAAAGGGGCGGCGAGCACGATACAACTACAACGACAACAACAACATCAACAGTAGAAGCAACAACATCATTACCGTTAAGCGATAGCAAGAAATTGCGTTCTTGCATGTTATTTCATGTGCGTTTATTGCCGTTTCTGTAGTTGTTGTTACTGTTGCGCTTATGATTTCATTGTTGTTATAGCACAACTTTCAAACTAAATTGAAGACACACACAAATACAAAAATGTATACTAACATAAACTAACATAAAAATAAAAAAAAAATACACACATATGCAAGCAAGCATTTACCGTAAGCAATTTGCGCCGTTTGTCGCAACGCATTGTGTTTTGTGCCCGTCGACTCCTTGATAATTAGCAAAAAAAGGTCTTCCATATTGTTGTTGTTTTTATTTTTGTTGCTGCTGCTGTACTGTGGGGCTATGCCTTATCGCCGCTACCAACACACACACGCATACGTTGAAAAATATGTAAGAGAGTACGGACGCTTGTATGTATGTGTGTGTATCTCGCTTTCACACTCTTCAGTGCACACTTCTCTCTCTCTCTCTCTGTCTAACTTCACACAGTGTGTCTTGTCTGCTTGTTTTCTCTTTGATGTCTGTGTGCGTGTTTTGTTGTTGTCTTTTTTTTTTTGGCTTTGACTTTGTTCTCGTTTCTGCTGATCAGTTGTTGCGGCGTATGCGTATGGCTGGCGCGTTGAATTCTTTTTTGCATGTCATCGACAACATCAACTTAATTAACGGCTGTTGTTGGTAATATCTGCACGAAGAAATTTAAGTAAAATCAATAAATTGTAACACACAAATGAAATGCACTTAATGGCGGCTTCAAGTTTTGTGCGTGACACATACACACAAACATACATACATGCATATGTATACATGTGTATGCATCTGTGTGAACAACATATTGTTCATTTATATGTATGTGTATATAACATTGCTGTTGCTCGTGGCGACCAATGGAATTGAATCGCAAATCTCAGCTCATGACTCACAACGCCCACCACTCCAAACTCTTAGAAGCGCCAACAAAAAAAAAAAAAAAACAAACAAAAAAATCAGTTCATGCATTTTACACCTTCAAAAAAAGTTCAAACACTGTGTGTATCCGTTTTCCTTGAAAAACTTTTGGTACATTGTACACCTACACTTATACACACACACATATAAACGTACCGTCGCGTACATACACATATACACAAACATAAGCTACATGCAATCATCTCGTGCTGCAACGTTCGAAAGAAATTCAAATTAAAGTATCCTTTTTTTTCGCATACCATATGCGACGCAGAACACAATATACAATCGACTGTCAAGCAGCCGGAAAGCACTTCTTGCACTTTTGTTTCTTCTTACATTCTTGTTTGTTTGCCCTTCAACAACATGTTCGTTTCTTTTTGTTCAGTGTAACACTTGTGGTTATTTTTTTTTTTTTATTATTTTAAAGTTTTTCCATTTTTAAGAGTGTGTGTGTGTTTTTTTCTTCTCATCTCATTTCCTTGCTATTCTGCTCGTTTTTTTTTTCATTCTTGATTTTTTTCTTTAATTTTTTTTCTGCTTACAAATAATGTTGCAACGTTTCGTTTATGTGCGCGCTGTGCGTCAAATGCTGGCAACAACTGAAAACAAATTTTCTTCGCGCTGCTTGCTGTTGACGTAGAATACGCACACACACACACGCACATGCCATGCAGATGAACCGTTAGTTGCTCAAATTGCGCATGCGCCATTATTACCCGCGCTCTCATGATTATAATGAGCAGCAAGGTTACAAAGATAAAATTCATCAAATGATGCGTCACAATGATAACACATGCAATATTTATATATATATATATATGTATGAATATATAAATACAATTGGTTTTCTACACTAACTAAATTTGAATGTATACTGACATTAATACCTGCGCCGCTAAAAGAAAATACAACCAACACTTTATGTACAAATATAATTTGCTTTGACTTTCATTTGACAGTTGTGACGTCAGCTTCTCTATGTATCTATGCAGAAGCAGTAAATACTTATGCTATTAGCTATTAGTCCATGCTTCTAGCAACAGCTGATTTAATGAAAAATCAATATTGAACACTCAGAAATTTGCTTCACTTCAATAAAATAAAAAGTTAAAATACTAAATGATGAAATACAAAAAAAATAAATAAATGAAGAGAAAAAAATCATCGTTGCTTTGTGAATATTTTTGAAAACATGCCTGACATCTGATACAGCTAATAACTGGACGCTGGTCATCTCTACAGGTGGTTTGTGCAACATGCAGCATAATTGAGTGCGCATGTGGCGGCACGGCATTAAGAAATTTGCCGCTCGCTCAGCTTTTTCGTATTTTGTTTCGTTTTTACTTTGCTTTCAAATGCAATTATTTTTGTTGTATTTCGAATTATTTTAAAATATTTTTGTTTTTTAACTGGCGCATTAAAAATAAATAATTAAAATAAGAATTAAACACACAAATTAAATTGCATATGAAAAACCATTCTTTGCTCTCATGACAATAACGAAGACTACGACGTTGGACGAATGCATCATTATAGTGGGCAGCTAATGTGGCGCTGCTGTTGCTGACGTTGCCACTGCCGCTGCTTGGCTTTAGGCTCCGAAACTGCCATGCGGTAGTGTCTACTTGACGGGCTTCGATTTCCATAGGCCATCGTTAAGAAAATGATACGTTTCGATGCCTATTCCTTTATTCACTTTTTGACTAGCAAAATAAATAAATAAATAAATGACATTATATTATTAACAACAACACACAAACTTACATTTCTTCTGTGGATAATGTTAGCAAACCAATAGCTAGCGCATGCTCTTTCCCTTCGGCCATAATAGCAACCACTGTACCCTTGGCTGCCGTTGTCATACAGGCACCCGGCGATGTTAGACCTGGGCACATAACATTGGCACCACTTAAAACAAAACGAATTGCACCTTTATCCACCTGCTGCATTGTCACAAAGTATGGAAATTTGTGAAGTAAACGCAATGTCGGCATCCATGGACCATCCCGATGACGAAAGAATACTTGCTCACCGCCACCATTTAGCAGTAGCTCAATGTGATCGTGGCTAGAATTTTTTTTTTTTTGGATGTTGATATAAATATAAAAATATGATCGCATGGATTATGCTATTCTTCAAATATTACCATTTTGCAATGCGATATGAATCCTTTTTGGGTAATATTAAATCAATGTGCGTCTCTAATTTAGGATATGCTTCCAATAGTTTGGCACGTATGCCTTTCTGTACTGATGATTTAAGCTGTTGTATCGAAGAGATACTATCTTTTTCCTCGAATCTATAATTACAAAAAAAAAAAAATATACGAATTAAATGCAAATATAATTACCAATTGATATTTACATACTTTTTAAACATTTTACAAAGATTTCTGTTCGAATGGAACGCAGCTGGCTGATGGTGGCCGACAATCGGCACGAGCAATATGCGAAATTGACATAAAACGATGGCAGCGTTGCCAGTGTATTACAAAAACAACATGTTTTGTAAATATATGGCAATATTGCAGTTAGTTATCGATATATGAAGTTTAGTAGTAAGGTTATCAAAAGGTAACATACTTAGTATTGCTAATCGATATATTTTTTTTCAGTGTGACAGTATACCGATTTCACGATTAGTTTTATTAAAACTAAACAAAAATAATTTTTACATTATAGTTGGCTATGTTGTCAATTATAAGTTGTGCTCCAGTCTGATTTAGAATTTCATAGTCATAATTCTTTAGGAGTTAGCATAAATAGGTTCTCTTCCAAATAGTAAAAATAATAATAGTAAAAATGTCTCTTTTTCCGGCATACGGAAAAAATAAAAAAAATAATTCAACAAACAATGTTGAGCAGAACCTTGAATATGAGGATCAATTGGCAGATGGCGGTAAATATAATTAATCATTATAATTATTTACAATTATTTATTTATTTTTCATTACAGGACACCCTATTGATGATAGTGCTGTTATAAATGCAGCACAAGAATTCGAAAATTTTTATGCAAATGTTGATAATTCTGCAATGGGCGTAACGGCAGTTACTGCCGCTGGTTATGAAAACGCCGAGAATATGGACGTTCAAGATGAGACTCGCAGTTATCCATGGGAGCCGTCTTCTACTGAGGAGATGACCCGCAGTAACAATGCTAATTCCAATGCTTCTAATCTGTGGCTCAACAATGACAGCTTTAATAATACTAATAATAATAATAATAATTTACTTCTCGTATCTAATAATAGTTCTTGCGATTCTGACACGGATTCCAATTCCGATGCCGATTCAAATTCACAGTTGAAGAAATCGTGCAAAATGGAAAAGAACAAGAATAACGTTTCAACTTTGAAACGTCCAGCTTCCCCTAAATTGGAAAAGAATAAGAAGAGGAGCAAGAAAACTGATAAACCAATCGAGAAGAAGAATGATAAACCAATCGAGAAGAAGAATGATAAACCAATCGAGAAGAAGAAACCAACTAAACGCAATGTTGAAAAGAAAACCTCAAAAAGTCTGGCAAAAAAGAAAAATGGTAAAGAGAAACTTTCCGATTCCGAGACTCATACAAATATGGATTCCGATGCATCAACATCGCAAGAAACGAAGCGTAAAATAGAATTTGAAGCTGAACTTAATTTTTATGTGGATAAGCAACGTAATGTTGGTCAATCAATATTGGGTATGCTACCAAAATTTATGCGTCCAAAATATTATGTTCGACATTCAGTTTTATATAATTCGTCAGGTTTAACAGATTATGCTCGATATGAATATAGATTAAAGCAACAACAACAGCAACAACAGCAAATGGCTAATTATACAGCAGAGGATATCTTCAGTAATGCTTTAATAAGTTTAAATATTGAAGAAGAATTAAAAGAATTGCAATCAATGACAGTGAAAGAGCCACTAAAAGTAAATAATTGGATTACATATTATGAACATTTAGAGCGTTATTCCAATGACGATAATCGTCGTGAGACAAAATCTAAACAATTGCAATTATTGGAGACGGCATTGAAGTATCATAATAAAAATGATAAATTATTAAAATTTTATGTTTCAACAATTAGTGCAACATATACAGATAAACAGGTAAGTTTATTCAATGTGAATATACATATATTATATTATATAAAGATTATACGGGATACTGTGGGTTAAAACTAACTTTTTGCAGCAACAGCGCTCATTTTTTTTATATACATATTTTTTTTTTATACTGAATATAATATATACTATATATAATATAGTTAAGCACACTAAAGTGTTTTTTTACATGTTCTTTTTTTTTTTTTTTGTTAGGTGGCTAAAAAACTTGATGAAATGTTAGTACAAAATCCTTATCAATATACGCTATGGGTATCGCTAATCATGATGACGCAAGCAGCCATGTCGCGTTGCAACTTTGATGATGTCATGAATATTTATAAGCGTTGCATGCGTCGTATGCATTTAGGACAGCAAAATCTTGAAAATAATACAGATGAATTAATGATCAAATTATATCATAATTTATTATTGTTTTTGAAACAAAATGGAAATACTCCAAAAATGTTCAAAATGATGAAATTAGCATTGGATTTAATTGGAGATAATATTTCATTTGATTGTTTATCAACAAATATTGTTGAAGAGAAAACATACTTTGAATATGAAATAGAAGTTTTAAATTCTGGCTTACCATTGCCATCATTATGGACACGCACTGAAAGCTTACGTCAAGCATATCATTTTTTACCATATCCATCATTAAATAAAGATCTATTAAAAACGACTTCATCCGAGTACGATGTGACACGTGATTTTGATGATAATGATATATATGGTGATTATATACATCCATTAAAATCAGATACATATACCATGGCATTAATGTTAACATCAATACAATTAACAAAAATTCCTTTTATACGTTCCGATTCATTGGCTGAACGTCTTTCGGCACGTATTGATCAAATTGGTGATTCGGATGCTATTGAATTATTATTAGCTACTATCGGTGATCGTATTAGCTATACGTTATATAATGCTGATGATAATGATAATTATTATAATGATATCTTAATGAAATTGATCAAAGATTTTTATGTGACACCATCATTTTTACCATATGCCATTGGGCACGAGATATATGCGGATCATATGTCCGATATGTTGATTAAATGCGAGGAAGTCTATTCTACCAGAACAAATATTGAAGAGCAAAAGCGTCGTGTATTCATTCTACTATGGTTTCGTTTTCAACGTGTGCGTCTTAGTCTATATAAAATGACTAGTAAATTAACTGGATTAATTGTCCATAAGATGAATCGGAAGCATCGTGAATTATTGCAGAAACCTTTAAATACTAATGCCATACGTTTATATACCGAATTTGCAATGTTCGAGTTTGAGGCCGCGCAAGGATTGAAGGCAATGGCTAAAGCAAACCCGATGCCGCCAACGACAGGAAATAGCAAGAACAACAGTAATAGGATGCATGGTGATAACGACAACTATTGTCGCATTTTTGATACAATTATATTAAAATATGGCGACTCATTATTTGCTAAAGCCGTTGAGGATGATGATAATGACAGTGCAGATACTGATGATCTAGAATTTATGCATGCAGTAATTGTCTATGGCGAAATGTTAATATCAGTAGAAAAACGTAAAGAAGCTCAAAGCTTGCTCAGCTGCCTAGCATTGAATATGCCGCTTGATAAGCGTAGCAAGGAAACAACATTAACAAAATATCAGCTACAGATGGCAGCGGAACGTAGTCTTCAAGAATTTGAGAAACAATTAATGGCAGAAAATAACAAAATTACTACCATTCGTAATATAATGCCATTGGAGAATTATTTTAAGCTAAATCGTTTGCAATTGCTGTTGCGTTTACATTGCCTGATATTATGTTTGAAAGATCTATCGCCGAATGGCAATGCATTGATCAAAAAGCTGTTGCTCAATAAAACGGGAATATTTGCACAGCAAGCGTTGCCATCAAGCGATGATGATGGTAATGATGCTGATAATGATGCAAGTGCTGAAGCTATGAAATTGAAGGCAATATATACTTATTGCCGTTATCAACGTGAAATGTTACGTGAATTGCAATTGATAATTTTAAAACTATCATTTACATGCAGCACACAGCTAACATTTGGTGTTGGTCAACAATTGAGCAAAATGCTGGAGGAATCTGTAATGGAATTTCCACGTAATTTAACATTATTGCAGCATTATGCAGGACAAAGAACATTACCATGGTATAAAATACATGGACATCTACTACACACCAAAACTGGAATAATATCTGTCCTGCATTTAATGATTGCAGCATGTTGTTGTTTCATGCATACTGATGAATATTCCTCTGATAATACATCAAATAAGATTACGGTTACACATAATCGTATATTACGAGTATTGGAATCATTTTTACCAAAGAGATTAAATCGTAGCCTTGATGAAATTGAACAATATTCAATATTACGTCGCAATTCCTTATATTGGCGACTTTATTTGCGCTCTTTAACAACTAAGAAAACAAGTTTTGCCGATAGCAGAGCATGTTTTATAGCAGCAATCGATGAATGCCCATGGGATAAATCGATATATGTCGAGGCAGCTACATTTATGCCTCAAGAAATTGGTTATATTCTTGATTTAATGCAAGAAAAAGGTATAAAAATGTATATGTTTTATGAAGAATTAATTGAGTTACGCAACCAACATGAAAAAAATGGGTAATTATTAAAAATACAAAAAAATGTAAAAAAAAAAAAAAATTCTATCGATTGGGCAACTTTTGAAATAAACAGCTGTTCCAATGGGACGCCATCTAATTTCAGGGGTTAAATGCAACTTATGGGCAACATGGCAATTAAATTTCCTTGCAAAAAGCCGGCAACTATCGATTATTCAAATTGATACGCTACTCGAAGAATTAATTGTTAAAATTAAATAACCTTTTTTAATGTAATATAATATATAATGTTCATTTGAATTAAAAAATAAATAAATTTGATTTTTGGTAAATAAATTCATATTTAATAAAACTGCAAAGTCTGGCAACCTTTGTAGCATTTGAGTGATTATGTATGGCTAGCAATTGAAACTTAACAGAAGCACTGTAAATGGCAATGTTAACGACGCTGTTATGGGGAAAAAGGACAAGCACTGTTAAAACATATAAAATACCGGCAAAAAAAATTTTTTTTAAATGAAAACAACTAAAGAAAATAAAATTATACATAAAAAGTATAAAATAAGAGAAAAGCATAATTATTTTTATATAATTGTAATCGAGTTTTAAACTTTAACAATAAGTTCGAATAAAATTGAAATAACTTATTACGCTCTCTTTTAATTATTTGATTATTGATAAATAATTATTTTTTTCTATAGAATAATTAATATTTAGTTCTATTGACTACTCGACTGGCATTAGAAGAATAAAATACATTATAATAAAGAACAAGAAAGAACAAAAACAAAGCAAGTGGAAAGTTCATATAAATATTGCGTATACGCCATGCAGTCAAAGCTCGCAAGTTTCTTAACTGAACTTCTTGTCCATACGCAACAGCAATACAAGTAGAAAGCAGCGAAACTTAAAGCTTTTGGCCAAACAGTTTCAGCCATATGACATTAACGTAAAAACGCCTCCGCATCCTGGCCAAAAAAAAAAAAAAAAAATGAAAAAAAAAGAAACAACTTTGTACTGCTACTGCTACTGATTTGGCCGAGTTGAAGTCGGTTACCGTTGCCATTGCCTTTACCGTTCTGCCTTTGCCGTTGTATTTTGCCAGTCAGAAATCGCTAGTCGGTCGACAGCAGTCCAAGTCCAAAGACGTCGCCGCTGTAGACGCACGGCGCAGTTTTTTTGTTTTGTTGTTCATTTTTATATAGCAGAGGCGCGCGAAGTATAACGGTGACAAAATAATTCTCGTAGGTATTGAAATAGCTGAAGATATTCTTATTTTTTTTCTCTTTTTTTTTTAATTTCTTATTTTTGACTTTTAATATTTCTCGAGTTTTTTGTTTTTGAAGATATTTGAATTAAAAACATTGATTAAGTTGCGTTTAGTTTACATACGCATAAATATACATACATATGTACATATATGTGTGTGTGAGTGCGTATGTGTGTGTGTGTGTGTGAGTTTTGTGTTTATAGTTTTGTTGCCTGGCCTGTCTAGCCTGTTGTGTAAGTGTGCGGTAGCGGCAACAGCAGCTTCGAGTTCGTAGACTAAACAGCGCGCTGACGACGTACGCTGCTGCTCTGCTCTGCTCTGCTTGGCGGTGCAATTGCTTTGCCTAACGCTGCCGCTGCCATCGCAAAAGCTCTTCTGCTGCTGCTGCTGCTGCTGCTCTCCCACTCGTTGACTTTGCGAGTCAGCTGCGCAATTGTTGGCGTGTAATAAAAATACAAAAAAATAGAAAATAAAACATATTTATATATATATATATGTATATATATATATATAATATATATATGTATATATATATATATGTGTGTGTGTGTGTCTGTATATGTTATTTGTATGTATGTTTGCTTGTTTGATAAATATATAATAGGCAGAGAAACCGACCCGACGCCGACGCTAACGCTAACGCTGCTGACGACGTCGCTGCTATTGTATATGTAGTTCAAGTTTGTTGATAGTGTTTTTTTTTTGCTACTGTTATCCTTTTTTAGGCAAGGCTTTACATCGTTCATATTCCAAGGTCTTTTCCAAAGCGGTTTTCTTCCTCTTCTTCTTCTGCTTCAACCATAGCGCACATAGCTTTTTTTTTTTAGCGCCCGCCGTTACCGCCTCCGACATCGTTGCTGCTGCTCTCCCAAAAAAAAAAAAAAATACATTTTTCAAGTGCTTTGCTCTTACTCTCTCTCTCTCTCTCTCTCTCTGGGTCTGTCTGTTTTTCGAATAGCTCGCGCCAAACCGAAGCTCGCTCTCATCAAGCAAGTCCACAAGCGGCGGCAGGCAAGCAGGCAGGCAGCGACAACACCAGCAGCAGCAGCGGCGGCCTAGCTGCTTTGGCTGATTAGTTTAGTTTGTGATTTCAATATAATTAATTTCTGTTTCTGTAGCGGTTTGTACGGACGTCGCTCGCTCTGTCGGTCGGTCGTTCGTTCGCTCGCTCATTCGTTTGCTTATTCGCCCGCACACCAAACGCTCGCTCGCTCGTTCGTTCATTTGTTTGACTCTCTCTAGAGCTCTTACACTCTTACTCTCCCACCGCGTTGTACAATTTGAGCGCTGCGCTGCTTTGACTTTGACGCTGACTGTAGCGCTGCCTCAGTGCACAGTGCTCAGTGCTCTGCTCGCTTATGTTCGATAGCTTTAGCTTTGGCTGGCTTCGCACTTCAGCTTCAGCTTCAATTGTTGTGTTTCAGTTTTCTGTTTTCTGCGTTCCGTTCATAGTTGCCGTTCGCTGTCATCGCCGTTGCCATCGTCGTTGTCGTTTGCCGTTTGCCTTTTGCCGTCACCGTTGTGTGTTGTCGATGTTGATGTCTCTCGATGTCGATGTCGATGTCGTCGACAATTTTATACAATAATTTTTTTTAAATTTTTGTTTTTTTTTTTTTTAAATGTTATTGTCGTGTCTTCGGTTTCGTGGCCGCGCGTTACTCAAATGTGGAATCGAAATCGAAAACAAAAATAACAGAAATATTGAAAAAAATTTTTTAAAAAAAAATATATATATATATGTAGAAAATAATAATCGCGATTGAAAATATCGATCATTGTTCTTTTTTTTTAAGTTATTAACAATTCAAAAACAAAACAAAAATGTAAATGTGCAAAAAAAAAAAAAAAAATTTTTAAAGTTGATAAAATTTTGTTTATTTCTCATATTTGTATAACAAATGTTTGCTGTATTTTTGTGTGAATGTATGTGCGTGTGTGTGTTGCGGATGTGTGTGTGAGTTTACAATCATCTGAAAGATAACGCCATCTTGTGGTTTTTTTTTTTTTAATATTTAGTAAATGAAATTGAGAGCTGCAGAAAATCAAACAATAACAACAGCAAGAAGTAACAGCAGCAGCAGCAGCAGCAGAAGGAGAAGAAGTAGTAAAAATAGAACAACGACAGTAACAGTAACAGTAACAGCAACAGCAACAGCAACAGCAACAAGCAAGACAAACAGAGCTATATAACAATGTTGATAATATACAAATAAATAAATAATAAAAACAAAAACAAAACACATGCATAATAATACATAGATACATAATATATACATACATACATATGTACATACATACATATGTACATATATGGTTGATAGTACGTGCCCATGTGCGCCTTCGGACTGACTCTATGTCTCTATTTACATACATACATACATATATATATATATATATATATACATATTTATATGCGTCTGTATGTATTTGTTAATTTTTGTATGGCAGACCAAAAATACAAAAAATATACAAAAAAAAAAAAAAAAAAAAATTAACATATTAATGAATTTCCAGTTTAATTTTTGAGGTTTATACGCTTTCGTCCAATATTCGAATTCGAATTCGTTTTTATTTTTTCTCTTCTTCTGTTTCTGTTTTTGTTTTTTTTTTTTTTTTTTGTTATTTCATTTTCATACAATTCTTCTGGTTGTTGCTTTTTTATTATTATTATTATTATTTTTTTAGCTTGTTGGTTTGTTTGTTTGTAAACTGCCGCCAAATCAATCAAAAAAAAATAAAATAATATTTTCAATGAGCAACAAAAAGAAGAAGCAGCAGTAATAGAATAAAAAACAGCAAATAATAATAAAATATAAATAATAACTTTAATAAACAATAATTATAAATATTAATAAAAATACAAATGAAAAAAAATAATAGTAATTATAATAATAATATACAAAAAATAATAAATAAAATTAAAAATAACTTAAAATAAATAAATAAAAAAACAAATAAAAATTGCTTACAGATTATAATCATAATAATAACATTAAATAATAATTATAAATATTAATATAAAAAATAAAAATAATAATAATATTAAAAATCAAAATTTTAAATAACTTTTCAAAGAATAAATGAAAATAATAATTTAAAAAAAAATAGTAGAAATATTTACTAAAAATATAAGATAAAATATAAGTATGAAAGAACAATAATAATAATTAAAAAAAAAAATAAACAATAATAATAAAATAAATAAAATAATATATATATATATATATATATATATAAATATATATATAAAAAATAAGAATATTATTTATAAAATAATAATAAATAATAATAATAATAATAAAAAAAATAATAAAATAGTAGTAGTCATACACGACTGTGTAATACCCGGGATTCATGTGTAGCAAATCTTACATAATTTTTATATTTCTCATAACGATCTGCATGAAATTTTCACAGATCATCAACATCAGCATTATACTGAAATCATGTTCAGTATTCCAAAATTTCGACTTTATCTAACTTTCAAATTGTGTTATAATCGATGATTTATAGGCGTTAAAGTTGAGCTTACCTGCAACTAATACAAAAACTTTGCAACAAATTTAAAATAGTTTCTTTAGTCTCTAAGATTCACTTATTGCTACGTATAGAACATATAGACACCCTTTCCTTCTGCCGAACACGAATATATATGTATGTACACGTATACGTATACTTTATATAGTATATTACGCCTTCTTATCTACGTTTAATATTTTATGGCTATTTTATTCCACTGTACACACTATGAGGTGTCGGGTATAAAAATATTATAATAATTTTTTAATATAAAATTTTTTTTATAATTATTATTAATTAAGAAAATGAACAATATAAATAATAATAAAATGTAATAAAAAATAATAATAATAATAGTTTAAAAAAATTAATAAAAATAATAGTATAAAAAAAAATAAAATGCAATAAAAATAAAAGTAAAAAATATAATAATAATAATAATAGTATAAAAAAAAAATTAAAATATAAAATCTAATAAAAACAATAGTAATAAAATAATAATAAACAAAAAAAAAAATTAATAAAATAAAAATTAATAAAAAACTATAGTAGAATAAATAATAATAAATTTATAATAATAGAAATATTGAAATATAAAAAAAAAAAAAAAAAAGTAAATATTTTGCATAGGAAGAACAACAGCAAAAAGAATTTGAGATAGAAAACAAACAAAAAAAAAGAACGATTGAAAACATAAATAAAACGATAAGCATAACAGCAACAACAATAATAATACAACAACAATTACAACAAATAATTCGAAAAATGACAAACAAAAATAACAACGATGAATAACAAGAAGCAACCACAACAAGCAAGCTAGTATAACAAGCAACACAGCAACAATAAGCGACAACTAACAATAACAACAACAACAAGAACAACAACAAGAACAACAACAACAACGACGAACAAGCAACAACAACAACAACTAACAAACAAACAAAACGCACTCATTAAAAGTCTAATAAAGTTTGTTTTTTTTTTTCGTTAGGTTTTTTTTGTGTTTGTTGTTGTTGTTGTTGTTGTTGTCGTTTTCAAGGTTTTATTTTACGTTTTTGTTGCTGTGCGTGTTCGCTGCGTATGTAAGTATGTATGTATGTCTCTCTCGTTCGCTCGCTCTCTCTCTCTCTCTCTTGATTGCTTGCTCTCTGTATGTGTGTATTTTATTTCATTTTAGTTCGATTTTATTTAGTTTGTTGTTGTTGTTACTCTTGTTGCTGCTGTTACTTTTTTTTTATTTTTTTTTAAATTTTTTTAAAATTTTTTTTTTTGGCTTTTTGAACGCATGTTCAAAAGTCTGATCGACGAACGCTTAGCGACTGCGCTGCGCTGCGCTACGTTTAAAAAGTTATTAATTTTAATAATAATTAGCGTAGCTTTTTTTATTTTTGTTGCAAAATATTCAATTCACATAGTGAGCAAGGGAGAGAGAAAGAGAGAGAGAGAGAGACAGCGAAAGAGAGAGCAAGTGTTCGTTGGCAAGCAAAGTCTTAATATTATTATTATTATTATTATTATTATTTTGTTGTCTCCTCGAACACAAAATATATTGCTGACGTCGCATCTGTCGCCGTTGCCGTCGACAGCAAAAGCAACGACGACGACGACGACGGCGATGGCGACGGCGACGTTCGTACAATTTTTGCTTTAACGTATCGCATACAAAACAGAGCGAAGTCTATTGAGTAGCAGGCAGCGAGCGTAGGGCTTTTGTAAAGTCCAGAGAGTGAGCGAAAGACAGAGCGAGAGAGAATGAGAGACGAGTCGCTTGCACACGCATATAGCAAGTGCTTAGCTCACCAATACAAATGTAAAGCAGCGTCATCGATAGCAGCAGCAGCAGCAGCAGCACAAAAAAAAAGCACAACACAAAATTTCTTACCTCTACATTTTTCACACAGAGCAAAGCCAAAATCAAAGTACCGCAGCGCAGCGCAACGCAACGTATGCAGCGCTGCAGAGCCTTGACAACTGTAAAATATATACGCAAGATAAGCGCAAGCAAGTTACGCCTAACTTAACTGCAAGCTCAGCCTACACACTCTCTCTCTCCATCTCTCTCTGTCTGCAGTCTTATCTTGCATTCGTTCTCATCTCATCATTATATACTCGAGAACATTCGCATTATCATCAACATTATTATCAGGCATCATTCATTCATTCCATGTACTGTGAAACACTGAGACTGAGAGACGTAGACAGTGACAGTGACAGTGGCAGTGACAGCGATAGCGACAGAGACTCTGACTCTGAGCTTTCGCAATCTGATCTGCAAGTTAACAGCAGCAGATAATCGCTGCCAGCAGCAGCTACTGCTATGGACAGCAGTCAGTGGGCAGCGCGCGAACAGCGATCGCAGGCAGCGGCGATTGGGCAGCAAATAAAATTTCGTTTCGTTTTTCTTTGATGTTGTTGCAGTGTTAAGAGTCGATTACGCAGCTAGAACAAATTATGCAGTTGTGCAAAGAAGAAGCAGAAGACGAAGAGAGAAAGAACAACAACAACAACAAAAAAAAAAATAAAATAACAATAATAGCAATAATAATAATAATAATAATAACAAAGCGAAGAACGTGCTAAATTGAGTAACTACAAGCAAAACACACATACACACACACACATGTATATGTACATATATGTGTGTAACTGTGCCTGAGCTATTTTCGGTATTTTTTTTTATTTTTTATTTTTTTTTGTTAGCAGTCGCAGTCACAGCTACCACCTGATGTTGTCGTCAGCGTCGCTGCCGATGCTCAAAGTCAGTCGTTAGGCCAGGTCGAGGCAGCAGTAGCAGCAGCAGCAGAAGCAGCTGAGAGCGAGAGCGAGAGTGAGAACGAATAAAAGAGAAATAAACTTTGTCATATGTCTATGGCTATGTATGTATGTATGTATGTGAGCGCGCTTTTGAGTGTATGTGTGTTTATGTGTATTTATATGTAAGAGTGTCGTCAGAAAAGCAGCAGTAGAATGTAGAAGAAGAAGCAGCAGCAGCAGCAGAAAAGCAGAAAAAAAAAACGGCGCGCAATTTTCGGCAATACGTCGACAAATTTCCAAGGACATTTGTTTACGCCCAAAAGCGAGTGCGAGCGAGATAGCAATATATAGCTGTGTAATATGTAAATGTACATATATAAGTATGTACATGTATATGTATGTAGGTGTGTATGTGTGTTTGCTGTGGAACAGGTGTTCTACATAATAATAATAATAATAATAATAATAACAACAACAACAACAACAACAACAATGAGAATAAGTAGTAGAAGAATAATAAGTAGAAGATGAAATTCAGAATTCTCAGTTGCGTGATTTATCAGTTTATACGTTAGCGTATTCAATCATGCGCCGTGTATGGAAAGACGAAAAACTCAAGAAAATAATAATAAAAAAAAAAACAAAACGAAAACAACAAAAAGCTAAAAAAAAAAAAAATAAAAAAAAAATGAAAAAATTGTCACATCTTTTTTAGCGCTATTTATAAACTAGTCGTCACACTTTCACACACACATACACATGTACAGTATAGATCTTTAATTATATTTGTGTGTTATTCTTCTGTGTGCGTGTGTGTGTGTGTGTACTGGGGCGTATACGTAATATGTTGACGCCTTCAACTCGGCACAGTTTGCTTACGCTGCTTTAGCTAAGTGCGCCGCCATGTAATTAACTGTTTTTACCGTTAGCTTTCGCTCACAGTTTACGCCTATATCCCCAATCCCTGCTTCATTTCCCCTCGCCCTCCCCAACCACGCCTAGAATTTTAGTGACAGTTGTAAACAGAATGTTATCAAGTTCGCCTAAGGACAGACAGTGGCAAGCAGAGGCTGGAAAAAAAAATCCGAGAGAGAGAGAATGAGTGTGAGAGTGTGAGAGCAATGTCAGAGTGTGAGAGAGCGCATCATAGAGTGAGAGCGTATAGAGTGATGCTGTGCTTGTTGTTGTTGTTGTTATTGCTGTTTTTGTTGTTCTTTGGGCGCCAGACAAATGGCGCGCGAGAACAAAAAGAAAAGAAAAAGAAGCAAAAAAAAAAAAATGAAATAAAATAAAATAAAAAAACATTTCAAGCAAATTATATAATTTATTTTTATTGTTTTGCGCTCTGAGCAACATTTTGCGCTCAGCTATTGCTGCTGCTGCTGCTGCTGCTGTTGCTGTTGCTGCTTTGATAATCTGCGTCGCTGCTGTCTAACAATTGTCTTTGACCGTTGCCTTTTGCATTTGCGCGAGACAAGCTTTTGTTTTTGTTTTTATTATTTTTTTTTTCTTCATGCAAATGACGTATGTCCATCTCTCTCTCTCTCTCTCTCTCTCTCTTGCTCTCTCTCTCACACACTCTTTCTCGCGCGCACTGCATATTTTTATTCTTTTTTATTTGCAAAGGCGCGAAACAAATATTTCGTTGCGTTTATTGTTCGTGACTGCGTTGCCAACTGCGAACAGCGAACAGCGACTGCAGCAGTGACAGCGACTGCAGCAGCGACATTAACAGTGACAGCAACAGCGACAGCGACAGCAATAGCGACTTCGACCCAGGTGATTGACCCAGGCCAGTATCAGTGCCAGTGTCAGTGTCAGTGTCATTGTCATTGTCGCTGCTTTGTCTGTTGCTGCTGTGACTGCAGTTTATGTTGATTTTACCTCTCTCTCTTTCTCTCTCTTTCTCTCTCTCTCTCTCTTTCGCATACATGTAGTTAATGTAATGTACATACATAGCATACAATGTATCTGCATAGAAATTAGTTGGCATTTTTTATTATGCACGTTTTGTGGTTAAATTAGCCCAGCCACGCCCACCGCCCACTGGCCACACAGCACAGCACAACACTCAATGTTTAACGCCTACGCTGCTGCTGCTACTGCTACTGCTACTGCTACTGCTGCTTATACATTCACTTAATCTCTTCCTTTCATTCTCACACATCCTTAGACTTTTCGCTTTACTCAACATACACCCACCCCCTCCCACTTCTGCTCCCTTTCTCTCTCTCTCTCTCTCTCTCTCACACACACACACACTCTCTGGCGCTTGCTGTGCTGTTTTGTGTGCTTTACTGTCGAGGCAAGCAACATGCGTAGACATCTATTTTTCATGTCCCTGCTGTGTATGCTAACAGTACGTGTCTGTGCATGTCTGTGCGTATGCGTGCGTGCTTACTTTGTGTATGTGTGTGGCAACAGCAACTAATAGAAGTACAAGTAATCGAGGAAGTTAAACAACAACAATAACAACACACAATGGCAACATTACATTTTACATGTGCTCCCGCTTCCACTCCCGCTCTATATACATATGTAATTCTCTTTCACTCGCACTCGCACTCTCGCTCTAGCTCTAGCTGTCTTCTACAATTTAATTCGTTTGCCACAGTGACCCTTGAGAGTTTATTTAAACAACACACGCACAAAGCTCAAACACACACATACATACATATATATACTTAGACAGGCAGCGACACGCACACGCACGCACAATTACGGAAATGCATGTACGTAAAAATACAAAATGGCCGCAAAATTGAAAACTTCATTGAAATAAATAAAAATAAATACATAAATAAAAAAAAATGTTGCTATTCTCTCGCTGCGAGCTCAACAAATCGAAGTCGAAGTCGAAATCGAAGTCAAAGTTAAACTTAAAAGTGAAGCTTTGTTATGACGGTGACTGCGACTGCGACTGTAACAGAGACTGCGACTATGTATAAGTGCGAATGTGACTTTGACTTTGACTGTGCGACTCTGACGCTGACTCTGACTGTGACTCTAACAGCGACGGCGACTGTGAGTGCGACTGCGACTGTGAATCCGATTGTTATTATGCGACTCTGACGCAGACTTTGACTGCGACTTTAACTCTGACTTTGACTGCTTTTAGGACTCTGAGTCTGACTCTGACTGCGACTGTGACTACGATTGTGACAGCGACTGTGAGTGCAACTGTGACTTTGACTGCGATTGTAAGCGCGACAGTGACTGTGAGAGCAATTGTGACTCTGAATGTGACCGCGACAGTGCCTGTGATTGCGATTGTCACTGTTGCTGCCCTCAGTCCTCAGCCCACAATCCACAGCATGTGGCCCACAGCACATACCATACGACCCACAGCCCACAGCGCATAGCTCTCTCACACTTACGCTCTCGCTCTCATTCCATTCTTTTGTTCGTTCTCTCGTCTAACACACATAACTCTCTCCCCCTCCCACTGACACTATACCAAGCAACGTTTGCTTAGCGCAAAGCACAGACACACACACACTGCTTGCTTTGGTGCTAACTGAGCAAGCGAAGACGCAGCTGCAACCGGTTTCAAATTTTTACACAGCAGAAACGAAAAACAAAAACAAAAACAAAAAAAAAAGCTTTTGTTTTTGTTTTCTTCAAATGCTGCTGTTGCTTCTTAGCTTACTATGCATGTGTGTTTGTGTGTATGAAACAGCAACAGGTGACAATGCGAAACAAAGACAACAACAACAACAACAATGATGATTAGGTTTATGTATATTGAAGTATTTGATTTTTTTTTCCTTTTTTTTTTTTTTTTTAATTAGCAACAAAAACAATAACAACAACAGCAACAAGAAAATTAAATGCGAATTAAAATTCAAATAAAGTCATAAATATATGATACAAAGACGCAGCAGCAACAGCAGCAGCAGTAGTAGTAGAAGAAGAAGCAAACAAATAAAAAAATAACACAAAAACGAGGAGAGAAAAAAAATCAGAAACATGAAAAAATGTAATTTAAAACAAATTAAAAATTATTTTATCGCTTTTCAACAATAGCAAAAGAAACTAACAACAGCAACAGTAACGAAACATAAAGTGCACAAGTTTTTTTTTTTCTTTAAATTTTTTTTTATATTTTTGTTAGCTGTGAACTTTGTTTTTATTTTTATTTATTTATTTTTTTTTTGTGAATGTGTTTATTGGCTTTTTTTAATCGAATTTTTTGCATTTTTGTTCAGTTGACGACAGCAAAAAAAAAAAATAAAAAAAATAAAATGAAGAAATAAACAAAATTTAGTTAAATAAAGAAAATAAATATAAATATAAAAAAAATAAATTTGTTTTTTTTTTACTTATTTTTTGTGTGTTCTCTGTGTCTCTTGCGCGCATAGAAATGCAACAACAGCAACAACAATAATAACAGCAGATAACAGTGTGACATTTAAAAAAAAAAAACAACAACAACAACAACAATTACCTCCACACCGCAACAGCTGTACAAATGTTAATAAAAAAAATGTATATGTAAAAAAAATAACATAAAGGAAAAGAAAATACAACAACAACAATGAAAAAAAAGGCAGCAGCTGCAACAACTAAAATAAACATTAAGAAAAGCAAGTAAAAAAAAATAAATAAAAATAAAGAAAAGAAACAACACAAAAACCAAAAACAAATAAATGCCAAAAAAGAGATAATAAAAAAAAAAACAAAAACGACAAAAAGAAAGAAAGAAAAGCAAAGCAAAGGAAAACAATGAAATTCTAAAAAAAAAAATAAATAAAAAAAAAATATTGCATGCATTTTTTATGCGCAAGTGTATAATAAAAATTAAAAGTAAATACATATAAATTTATAAACAAGAACAAAAATAACAGCAACAACAACAACAACAACTACAATTACAGTGTAAGCCACTAAAAGTAAAGTACAAAACAACAAAAACAACAACAAGAAGAAATACCGCAAAAAAAACTCAAACTGCAAAAACTGCTCAAAACGTTCTGTTGCTCTCCCTCTCTCACTCTCACTCTTGCTACCATCCCACAATAAGCCGCCCACAGGAGAAAAAAAAACACACATACAAACACAGAGAGATACACAAACAAACAGCAGAAGCAGCAGCAGCAGCAGCAGCAGCAGCAACAAGAGCATTCAACGTTAAGAAAATAAACAAACAAAATTTTGCGGCGTGAGCGCAACAAAAATTCATACACACACACACATACAGTGACATAAACGTGTGCGCGCAGTTTTCAAACCAAAGACGAAAAACGTAAATGTTAACGTAAATGTAAATGTAAATGTAAATGTAAATATATGCATGTGTGTGTGTACTGCGTGCTGCGTGAATCGCGGTGAGCGAGCGGTGAACATCTTGTCTCTACAATTGCAGAACCATACTACAACCTGTACCTCAACCTCAACCTCAACCTCTGCCTCTGTCTCTGCCACTGCTTCAGCCTCTGCCTCAGTCAGCACAATCACAGTTACAGACGACAGGCAGTCAAAGCTTAGCACAGCAACAGAACACAAAAAAAAGCTTCAAATAAAAATCAACAGAAGCAACAGAAGCAGCAACAGCAGCAGCAACAACAACAACAACAACAACAACAATAACAACAATAACAGCAACAACAAAAAGCGACGCCGCGCACTTCATGCAGAAAAATAAGAAACAGCGCAAAACATGTAAGTGAAATTGATTTTTTTTTCTTTTCTTTTCTTTTTTTTTTGTAGCTTTTTTGTATGTACTTAAATTTATATGTATGTATGTATGTATGTATGTATGTATGTGCATATGTGTATGTGTTCGTATTTTGTTTGTTAGTATGCGTAACGTATTGTTGAGTTTACTTTGCCTTTGCTCTTGTTGTTATTGTTATTGTTACATTTTACTTTTGTGTGCTGCGGCGCACAATGCCAGCAGCACTAGCAGCAGTTAGCAGCGAACAGCAAGTAGCAACTCCTAACCTATATAAATATTTAATATTTTATGCTGCTGCTGTTGATGGTTGCTTACCCGGTTTTTTTTTTTTCTTTTTTGCCACCTGTCCGCTTCTTTACCATTTAACATTTACCATCGCTATTCTTATACATATGTACATACATACATACATACATATGTATGTACATATACATTTCCCCTTTCACCTTCGACAACTTCTACTTCATTGCGCTTTTGGTTCTTCATTTGCAAAACTCAAAACTCAAACTCTCACTCTCATTCAATACTAACTCTTGCTTATTCGCTTGCTCACATTTGCGCCTGCCGTTTGCCGCTGCCATTGCTCTTTTGTGCGTGAGTGTAAAGCTGTTGTCATTTTGTGATGTTACTCTCTTTCTCTGTCTCTCCGCAAATTCTGATTCAGTTAAGCCTCAGAAATTTTTGTTTTTTTCTTTTTTTTTTTTTGGGGGTGGGTTGACACTGGATCGTCATGGTTATTGTTACTTATCTTGGCAGTGAGATAAAAATGAGTGACAGAAGCAAAAGCAAAAGCGCAAGAGTGAGAGTTGTTGGAATGTGACGGTGTTGGTGGAGGGGGGAGGGGGGGGTGTGTTGGTAGGAGGGAAGAGAGAGTGTAAGTGGCACTAAACAAAAGGTAAGAACGACAGTGTCTACGGCTTATTAAAACAATTTCACGTTAAATGTCTGTAGATTCACGCGTATTGAAGATTATAATTGTCATACACACACACACACACACACACACACACATACACATACATATATATAATACATATGTATGTATGTATGTTGTCACGTCGCAGCTCATGTAATGTAGCAAAAAGCACAGCAGCACACAATGTTCAATTGTTCGCGTTCTGATTGATGATGGTCACAATATGCGAATTTCTCATGCGTGTTGTTGTTGTTTTTGTTGGACAAAGTGTATATATGTATATATATGTGTGTGTGTGGCAATAGCCTCGAGCAGCGTTTGCGGCAGCGCCAGAAGCAAAGCAAAAGCTTTGGCAAGGACAAGAGCAAAAGCAAAGGCAGAGACAGAGACCGCGACAGCGACAGCAGCAGTAGTTAAAGGCAGAAGAGCAAAAACAGAGCAGCGGCAGAGACAGTGAGCATTAGTAGTAGTAGCAGTAGCAGTAGCAGTAGCGGAGGCAGCGGCAGTTCGAGTTGAGGCCACAATAGGAGATTGACCCCCCGATATATGTATATATGTATATGTATATATATATATATATATGTGTATATATATTGATGCTATATGTATACTATATAGACAGATCAAGCGCGCTAACAACAAAAATTTGCATCTGGCTATTAAAATCTAATTTTTTTAAAATAATAATAAATACATACATATGTACATATGTATGTACAAATGTATGTATATATGTATCTATATGTTTATATATTTATATTTATATATAATATTTATATAGAAGATGATGATGATACTTATTGAAACAAGTGTTGAGCGTATAATATCAAACAAATTCACAAAAAAAAAACAAAACAAAACAATGCAGGCGTGGCATAGCCCATAAAAAAAAAATATTGCTCTGGCGATTTTAATATTTTACTAATAATGATAAAATAATAATTATACGCGGGTAAACATTACGTGTATAGTGGGACATAATGACACTAAGAAAGCGACAGTCGAATATGCTAGACTATGATGATACCTGGTCCTCAAAAAGAAAATTAAAAACCAGATCTAGATCAAATTCAAATTCTATATTAGTTTACATTATAAAAAAAAAAAAAACAAAAAAAAAGAAGAAATATTTATGTCTTATAGTTCCTGGGCTTTTGATCCTGAGCAAGAATATAATATATACATATATACTTTCTAAAGTCAGCCACGCCTTCCTATGGAAGACGTAACATACATTGTAATGCATTGTGCTGATGACACAAAATCATTATATGCTTAGTCCCCCCTATGGGTATCGGCTATAAAAACGTATATGCTGTTTCATCTATATTTTTTCTATACGTGCATAAAAATTGCAAAGTTGTGCAGCATACTTTTCGGCCGATTTCTCTAGATAATAAAAATAAATGATGAAATATTATAATAATTACAATATATAATTATTATAGCATATGAACTAGGTTCGATTATGACATGTTTGTATCTCTGTGTGTATGTGTGTGTGTGTGTGTGTGTGTGAAAGTATTATTATGAATTGCACTTGAAAAATCAACATTATCATTGTGAGTATTTGTCCATTTTGATGTTGTTTATTTATTTAGCTAAAGCGCTTGAGTCTTGAATTGATTGTTTAAACAACTATTCGCAGCGTAATAATAGCATTATATAGTATACATACATACAGATATATATATATATATATATATATATATATATATATATATATATATATGCATATACTATATATACGTATATTCATGATGCTTGCATATTTTCCATTTAAAATTTAGTGTAAACTTAAACAAAATTTATTGAATGAAATAATTAAATGTGCACCAAATGAAATATATATACATATATATACATATGTACATATATGTATATATAGATATATCTAAAGTCTGTTCATATTGCAGTACAATGTTATGCCTCATTTTTTAAATTTATCTGAATGAAATTTGATCTGCACTTGTCTTTGCTTACATGACAATGCTGTTACATATATACATATACATATATACATACATACGTACATACATAGAGACATACATATAGATATCGGAAGCAATCAAATCACATCATTATATGTACATATATTTGACTTGCCATTGAAACTTTTTTATTTTTCAATTGTAATTTGAGTTTTACTTGATTTTTATTTTTTATTTCTATTTTTTGTTTATTCTTTGATATTGATACGAACAAATTTTGATATATTCATATATATGCATACATATGTATATATAGATATTAACATATTAACAATTTAAATTTTATTTGTATTCTTCATTTGTATATATAATTATATATAGATATACAAATATAATGAATAATCTGCCTGCGCGACTAAAAAAAAAAAAAAGAAAAAAAAATAAAACAAAAACTTGTTTTCATCTTCAATAACAATCATAATTTGTGATCCGTTTAGCAATCTGTCAATTAAATTTTTGCCTTTCAATGGGAATTTCCATAGAACCTGCCTTTCATTTTGCATTTCAATTTCAATATTTTGTTTCAATTTCAATGTGAGTCAAAAACACAAAAAGCAAAAAAAGAAAACAAAATAAATCGTAGCGACAAAAGATGTGACAAAAAAAAAAATTAAAAAATAAAAATAAAAACAAAAAAAGAAAAGTTTGTATATAAATATAGTTCAAATATATGAATTCCATATAATATATATATATATATATATATATATATATATATATATAATATATCATTGTATACATATATAATTGTATCAGTGTAAAGTTTTGGTATTATTTATAGGAAGCACTTGCTCATACATGAATATATATATATATATATATATATATATATATATATATTATAGGTATATTATATATACGATTATATAGAACTTTATGCCACTGAAATATTAACGCTCTTCCATCGCCCTCTGTGTCCAGTAAAGAAGCGTTTATCACTTCTAGAATTTTACGAGCCTAATCATAAAATCTGCAAATATCACAACAATATATAAATATACGTCTAACATATACATACCCTGTAATAGATTTTGAATACTAATTTTAATATCAAAATCATTTTACATTTTCTATAGTTTTTTTTTACCATAGATTATGCTTGGCGTGTCGTAAATATCATAAACAATTTTAAACAATTTTTCACGCATAATACATATTTTTGACCCATCGTTCCTAAGATGTAGTTGATCAATTTGCACAAAAACTAGACTGAAATATTTTATTTATTATTAAAACTAAATTCTATGAGTTTTGGCCAGATAAAAATTTAAATTTTCGATCAACTGTTTCTATATCAGTTTTATATATATAATTTTTCGATCCATCGCATTTCCACTATTTTTTTTTTTCAAAGTGTATAAAAAACAAAAGCTCAAATTGTAAAATCCGTTAAAATCTATATAAATATTATAAATAAAATATATATACAGCATAAAAAAAAAAATTGCATGATATCTGCTAGTCGTGCAATTCAATTGCTGTTCACGGCAGTGAAGCATTTCTTTTAGTTATGTTCAATCTATTTTGATTTAGAAACCTTGCACGAAAATAGACGTACAAAGAAAACCGACAAAACAAAAATAACAAAAACAACAACAAAATAAAAAGAACAAAAAAATAAAAATAAAATGAAAAAAAAAATATGATCGAAAACAAAAATAAAAATAAAAAAAAAAAAATTAGAAAAAAATCAAATAAAATAAAATAACAATTTATGTTTCTCTCTATAGGAAATAATAAAAAATAACAATTTATTTACTGCATGGTACGGAACAACAACAACAATGAGCAACAGCATCAAAATTAAATAATATATATATATATATATATATATATATAAATAGTCTTGAACAATAAATAAAAAAAGAGATTGCAAAAAAGAAAAAGAAAAAAAATAAAAACAATATAAAATTTAATCGATGAACAACAAAATTTGAACGTATTTAATGAGTTTCTTATTGTTTTTGTTGCTGTTATTATATTTCTAGTTGTTGTTGTTGGTGTTGTTGTTGATAAACCAATCCCAGATTCCCTCAAGTCAACTCAATCAATTTTTCTTTTTATACTTCTTTTGCCACTACTTTCTATATATTGCTAATTCTTTATTTTCGATTTCTCATTATCTCTCTCTTTCTTTCTCTCTCTCTCTCTCTCTCTCTTTCTTACATTATTTTTATAGTGTTCCGGTCAAAATGAGCACACTTGATGCATACCTTAAGCGGCCGGCGAAGGCTTCAGCATCTTCGACCAGAAGCAGCTCCAATCAATCCAATAATTCAATTGATTCAGCAGCAGGAGCAGGAGCAGCAACAGCAGTAAGAACAGACGTTGAAGATCTCAAGACAGACATTCCCTACTTTGATGATCCACAGCCTTCAGATGCTGAAAACCAGCAGCAGCAACAACAGCAGCAGCAAAAACAGCAACAACATTCAAATTATGCCTGGTCACCAGAGAATGATGATGTTGATGATGATGAGGATGAATTGGAGCAATTGCAAAGAGATCATGATTTAGAGCTAGATGATAGCTATACGGATTCAGATTATGGCGCCAGTGGTAGTGCTGCCAATAGCTATTATCAATCTCCGACGCCATCCAATAGCGATATTATGTTGCGCCCGCCATCAAATTCCAATTTTCAATATAATTATCCATCCCCGGGACCAGGACCAGGTGGTGGTGGTGGTGGTAGTAGTCTATTAAGTCCCGGTCCAAGTGGCAGTAATAATAGTAACAGCAACATTGGCAGCAATAGCATTAATGCTACAAGATTGCATCCCGCCTATACACATTCCCAGACGTTACCGTTGCCATTATCATTGCCATTACCGCCGCCACCGCCACCGCAAACAGCATCAGCATCATCGGCATCATCAACGTCAGCAACAGCAAATACAACAGCAGGAACAGCATCAGCATCAGGATCATCCAATTTTTGTCCAAATATGTGGTTTCCGAATGCACCATATGGTAGTAATACATATGGACGTTATTGCGGATTTGCTGTGGCACATCGTTCATATGCAGCAGCAGCGGCAGCGCATGGTATGCTGCAACATGGAGATGGACATCCGCATGGACATCCACTTCATCAGCATCCACATCATAATCCGCCACAGCACTCACAGCAACATCCGCATCCGCATCAGCATCAGCATCCGCACGCACACCATCCGCACGCCCACCATCCGCATCCACATCCGCATGAGACAATGATGGAAATGTTTCAACTCTCAAATAGGTAAGTTCAACAAATAGCATAAGCAAATAAAATTAATAATACATCCAAAATTGTATACTCTTGCAAGCTTTAAGCTTAAAGTTTATCCAGACGATAATTTCATTTTTGTTTATGATCTATGATCTATGATTAATACTTGTTCGATTTGAATGAAATTTGTTAGACATGTTTAGACATTTACTAGATAGAAATCCTGAAAGTTACAATGCCAACGATACTTTCTATGGCAGCTATATATGTCAATGAAATAGTATTGCGATCCAATCTATTTCAACTTATATAGAGATGCGTGCAATAAGAAACATATATGTCAAATTTCATAGAGTTAGCTTTAAAGAGAGAAAGAGAGAGAGAGAGAGAGAGAGATTGAGAAGTATAGTATATAAGAATGGGATTTGATTTCGGATGCTGCAAATCCAAAATATATATATTGTAAAGCTTGCAAGAGTATTATGATTTATTATAATGTCAGTTGGTTACTATAAGAGCTCTACGCTATATATTGCTGTGATGCTACAAATATCGCTGTTGAAATAATAAAACAATAAATTTCATTCATCAAATTTTTGCTGGCAAAACTGAAAGAGAAACGGAAACAGAAACAGAAACAAAAACAAAAACAGAAACTGAAAGAAATCAAGAAAGAGAAGCAAAAGAAGAAAATTTCATAGTAATAATATATAAAAAAAAAAAAAAATAAAAATAAAATAGAGTAGACATTGCCATTGCCATAAGGGTCAATGTTGTGTTTGCCTGCTGTGTGCATTGCAAAACTTCTTGGCCACAATTAATAGACTCTTTGTATTTGCGCGGCTATAAAAACGTCGGAAGCCAATTGATTCTATAACATAAGGCATAAGTCACAATCCGTCGCCCACATCCTTACAAACTGTTTCTCTCTCAATTTCTCTCTCTCAATCTCTCTCTCTCTCTCTCTCTCTTGCTTACTTGATACTTGTAACCTTTTACCACCAACTGATCAGCTTTGTGACCCGTGCGTCTAATTTGGCCACAAATTTGTTTAGACATAATGCGCCCAACTGTTTGTATATCTGTTTGCACTGATTGGGCGCTGTGTTGACGTCGCCACAGACACTAACGCACATTCAGACAGTGAAAGAGACAGCGATAGCGACAGCGACAGCGATAGAGATTGAGACTGAGACAGAGACAAAGATAGGGATAGACTATGAGATAGACAGGCAGCAGTATTACCTTCTATATACTCCTCCTCCCCCCCCCCCCGGCCCCACAAGCAGTAAATTGCTTGAACTTCCCTGTGGCTTATGCCGCGATTATTTTTGTATTTTTATCAACGTTGTGTGCGGTTTTTTTTTATTTTTTTTTATTTTCTTTGAAAAAATTTTTTTGTTCTCATATTTATTTTTGTCCCACTCTCAATGAGCAGAAGACGTAGAAGCAGCATCGGCATCAGCAGCAGCAGCAGCATCAGTAGCAACATTAACAGCAAACAATAATTTGCCCAGCAGTTGTTGGTCATTGACTAAACAAATCATGGCAAGAATTTTTTTTTTTTTTTTCCCTTGCACTTGTATTTTAGCCCTTGCCCTTGTCTCTTGCTTTTGCTTTTGCTTTTGCTCTGGTCTATTGGCTAAGTTAATATTGCATTTAACAGTTGCATTTGTTGTTGTTGTTTTTGTTGCTGTTGCTGCTGTTTCTTGTTATCGTCTACTGAAATTTATGGCACGCGTGCATTTCGCCTATTGTTGGGTTACTCCCAGAACAAATAGCGTCCACAGGCCACTAACACAATAGGCCAAAAACAACACTAACATCCAAATGTTGTTCTTCTTGTTGTTGTTGTTGTTATTGTTGTTATTGTTGTGATTGTTGTTTTCTAGCCAAGCCAAAAGAACCCTGCCAATTTGATTGGCACACCGTAAACAGAGAAAAACGATACGCAATACTGAATATTGAATTGATTTCCTTATTTATATATATACATATATACATATATATATATATACATATATACTACGCAATATCCAAAATGTAATGTCGGGACGTCACTGTGTCGGTACTTATTAATGCCTTATATGCCTTATATCTACATAATTTTTCTATTTATTTATTTATTTTCATTTTTTTTTTACATATATATACATATATATATATATATATATATATTGAGTGACTCTATAACAATGACTTCACTTCATTTCTATATGTGTTGAATCAATAATTACTTCTAACAAGCATTTAATATGTACACTATGTACACTGAGGTACACTCCAAAAAAAAAAAATATATATATATATATATAAATATAAATATATGTTAAGCATTGGCAATATCAGAGCTACATATATATAATCGAGCTTTCACAAAAATAAAACTTATATTACAATAAACTTAGAGAAACTATTTTTAATTAAATTTTAAATTCAAATTTCAAATATCAAATTGAAATTGTAAAAATTGAGAATCTGGCAAGAACAAGAACAGTCTGTCAAAATCTTGTATGATTTATGATAAAAATTTTTACTTAATCAAATTTATATAAAATGATGAAATAAATCATATTATTAGTAAAATATTAACATATCGAAACTGATTGTAGAATTTGCAGAAATCTTGAAAATAATCGCTAGAAAAATATAAATGTTTGCTAAATCGCTGAAAATACTAAATTATATGCTGCTGATACTAAATTTAATATTAAAGTTGTAGAATTAATAAATTTTACATTTTGTATGATTATAAGTTGCAGTATTAAAACTATAATTACTATAAAATGCTGCCTTAATAATAAATTATATAGAATTATAAAATTAGATATATATAGATATATTATTAGATAAAACTAGCAATACATTGGAGAAACTGAAATGAAATATTGATAAAATTTAGAGATTGTGCTGAAAACTTTTCAGCAATTCATATTGAGAATCTTGCAATGCTTTACGGGCAGATGTACATATGTATATATATATATATATATATGTATGTATGCCTGCAGGGTATTTGATTAGTCATACAATTTTTGTATAGATAATTCTAGGCTTATGCGTGTTTTCTGCACAACGTCAAGGTTAGCATTTGTTGCGATAGTGTAATAGAGCAGGATAGCAAATAATAGAGGATAGTGGAAGTGAGTGCAAATAGAAGCAATAGAATGCAATATGTGTGTGTGTGTGTGTGTGTGTGTGTTTGTTTGTGTAATCGACGTTGGGTTGCCCGCCTATCGCACTATACATCGTTACATTGTTGCACATTCAAAACAAAATGAACAAATAGACAGAGTGACAGAGGGAGAGAGAGAGAGAGAGAGAGGGGGGGGGGAGGAGAATGTAGGGTAACAAGAGTAAACTTGCAAAAGAATAGAGTGAGTGACAGAGAGAGAGAGAGAGCTAGAGAGTAAGTAGAGGAAATAGAGAGAAGAAGAAGCGCTGAGAATGTTGAAGTGCCCGGAGTGTAGTCGATAGATTGGGGATACTGTAAAATGCAGCATATTAAATAAACAAATACCCCGTACATACACACACACATAGAAAGAGTGAGAGAGACGGAGATATATATATATATAGTGAGAAGTATATACATACAAATATATATATTATATATGTATGTAGTTTAGTTTGTGCATTGATAGAGACATAGAACTTGCAATCAGCTACAAAGTTGGCGCGTCGAGTGGCGTCAAGACCTTGCACTTCCTCGTCTGACCACTTAGTCTGACCCATTGAAAAATAACAAAACGATACAAAGTGAACGTCTCAAGGGCAACATTGTCATAATATAGATATAGTACAGTACTACCTTAAGAAAAGGAAAATACTAATAATTAAAAAAAATAGACAAAAAAAAAAAAAAACACCTATACATTTCCTTAAAAAAGAAATTGATAATACTAATAAATTGCCTTTGCGTTAACTTTGTAAACAAAAACACACAACAATTTCAATGGGATGCGTCAACTTGCATATTGTATTATTTATTATACAGTTTTATAGACATACTTACATGCATATATACATACATACATATGTATATACATATCAAGGGCAAATTCCCCTGCAATTAATTAAGAATTTCACAACGAATGAGTAAAGGAATCAAATTGATTCATATTTATGATGTTTATATATATTATATAGAGTAATTTCTTCGATCTTTTATGTAATTTCATTTTAAGTTTAACATTATCTTTAATTTATTATAAATCATTTTAATAGTTTTTTTTTATAATTTTTTTTTTTTTTTTTACCACAAATGAGGAAAAAAAAATTCAAATGTCTTTTAAAATCAAAAGTAACAAAATTTTCTTTATAATTTTTCCGATATACATATATATATATATATGTATGTATATATTTTTAATTTTCATTATCTTTGAAGACTTTTAAGTCACAAAAATGTTTTCTTTCTATTTTTTTTTCTTCACAGTAAAATTCCTTTCAACATTCTTTAAAAATTAAAGTCAGAAAAATTTACAATATAATTTTTTTTTTTTAATATTTTTGCATTCTGAATGAAAAAAGTAATTAAGATATATGTATACTATATAATTCTATATTAAATTAAATCATTAAATTTTATTGATTTGAACTTTAAAGATTTTTAATTCACGGCACAATTTTCATTATAACTATTATTTATTTTATTTTTTTTTAATCTCCTTTATTCTTTCTATTATTTTTAATTTAATAAACGAAAAAGTTATTGCATTATAAAATAAATAAAAAAAAATTAAACGGTACGTAAAAATTCAATCGGTTTTTTTTACTGTAAACGGTTCTGGTTCCCCGCTGCTTTCCATATCCATATAATTTCTTTTCTCCCCCTCAACAATATTTTCATTTTGCTGTAAAGTTGAAAAAGGATAAAAAACAAAAATTAAAAAAAAAATCAATTCGAAAGTTATTAGCGAGCTGTTGTTATTGTTCTTGTTATTGTTGTTGTTGCATTTGTAATAATTTGTAACAATTTGCGTTAATCGTAACAATTAGATAACTTAACTTAACTTAACGATAAACAAAATCGACGTAACCGTAACTAACTAACAAGATTTAGTGAATGTACTAAATGTAAAAACCAGTTGATCAAGAAGAAGTTCAATTAATTAAGTTCAATTAAAATGTGCTTTAATATTTGTTATTGAACTCAATTATCGATTATCGATAGTTGAATTAGTTGATGTTTTTTTTTTTTTTTTTTTTTTTTTTGATTGCTTCAGCAAAGAACTTTGAATGCAAAAATTAAATATACCCAATTAATTATAATATTATTGCAGGGTATGTGTATGTGTGTATATTATCTATGCAATACAAGCATTTAGTTGCTGTAACTGTAATTTTCTGCGTGCATGTGTGTGTATGTGTGCGTGCGTGAGTAGCTGCACTTAAGTAAATACGTATGTATGCATGTGCTTGTGTATGTTTGTATGTATATATTTACATAGTTTTTGCGCCTTTTCAACGTTGTTACTATTGTTTTTGTTGTTGTTGTTGCTATTGTTATTGTTGTATTTTATTTTGCATGTATTTGTTTGATTCTGTTATTTGCGTTCCGTTCCTTTTGTTGCGCGTCTCCCACTTTTTGCTTTTTCCTGCTTCTTTCATTTATTTTGCACTTGCTGCGCTGCTCTGAGCTCTCTGCTCTGTGCTCTGCTCTGCTCTTTTACGGGCACTGCTCTCTGCTTTGCTCTGAACTGCTATGTGCTCTGCGTGCTCTTACTCTTTCTGTCTCTCTCTCTTTCACTAGCCTGCCTGTTAACCGTTTTCTATTTGCATTGCGAACTTGAATTATTAAACAATATTTTTTTTTTCTTTTGCAATTGCGTTTTAAAAAATAAATTACATCAGTGAAACAACAACAACTATAACAATAACAACAAATAGCAGTAGCAGCAATAAACAATGTGACAGCCATAGCTAATCGAACGTAATATTCTCACATTTCCGTAAAACAAAAAAAAATAAATAAAAAAAATGTGTATATTGTATATAAAAATAATTACTCATATTTATGTACGTCTTCGAAAAGGAAACAAGCAGATGGAAGCCTAGGTGAAGAGAGTGAGTGTGTGAGTGAGTGAATGAGTGAATGAGAGAGCGTGGCAAGTTGAAGAGAGAGAGAATCGTTTGACAAATTTATAACTACATATGTACATTTTTTTCTCATTGGCGTAGACAACGACAGCGACGGTAACAGCGACGCTATACACAACAAACCAAAAGAAGTTGGCGCAATGTTCTGCTTCAATATTTTTGCACTTGGATCGCAGCTACAAATAACCAACGCTTAATGTTAATGTTAACGTGTAGATGTTGACGTTGCTGCTTGCTGTAGTTTTTGACGTTGTCGTTGTCGTTACCGTTGCCGTTATCGTTGACGTTGACTGCATTGTTGAGGCTCATTTTTGCTGATAATTATTGACAGCTATTGAGCTGTTTGTCATTTTTCGTATTCTTTTGCATGTCATGCCTCTGTCTCTCTTTCACACACACACATACATATGTATATACAGACTGTATCTGTTTGTACATTTCTGTGTGTGTTCCTCGCTCTTTCTCCCTCTTGCTCATTGCATTAGTTGTTGTTCTTGTTGTTGTTTTTTTTTTTTTTTTTTGCTTATAGTTTACGCAAACTGCTTTGTCATGCGGTGTTTAAGGGTAAACAACAATATTGTTAGCTTCTGCCAACCACCTTAACCCCCCACCCTCCCTATCCCTCTCCACCAACCCCTTTCTCTCTTACTCTATCAATCTATCTCTCGACTATATCTATTATTACATGTACCTGCATTTGCGAATTGTAATGCAGCACAGCAACAGTAAAAATAAGTAAAGAAAACTACAGTCGAGTATGCTAGACTATATGATACCCGGTAATTTTTTTTTTTTTTTTTTTAGTTGCATAACTTCTATGTTTATGATCCGATTTGCACCAAATTCCCAGAGATTCTATCCAAAATCCAATATTAAGTCTCTAACTCTTTAAGTCTCCTATACATCTAGGTGTTCATACGGACTCTTTTTGCTCCGCCACGCAATTCCCATAGCATACAAAAAGTCATAATACCCCATTGTACTCTAGAGTACCGGGTATACGAAACTAAAATATTGTATGTAAGTCTCTACTAAAAAATTGTCTCTCTTCTTACAGTGGACGCGAGGCACGCAATCGTGCAGAGAAAAATCGTCGCGATAAATTGAATGGCTCCATACAGGAGCTTTCCACAATGGTACCGCATGTGGCGGAGTCACCGCGTCGCGTCGACAAGACGGCAGTGCTACGTTTCGCTGCTCACGGATTACGTCTCAATTATGGTAATACAAATTTAAGAATAATTAAATATATACATATATTCAAATATGTAAATCTTATCTTTTCTCTATATATTCTAAAATTTCTCTTTTTCTTTAATTTTCACAATTAGTATTTGGGAAAATGTTGCATCAACAGCGTCCCCAAGTGACAGACACATTGATGGGAATGCTGGATAGTTTTTTCCTTACATTAACGTGTCACGGTCAAATATTATTAATATCGTCAAGTATCGAACAACATTTGGGACATTGCCAGACAGATTTGTATGGGCAAAGTATATTACAGATCACACATCCTGAGGACCATGAAATGCTCAAACAACAGCTTATACCCACTGAGCTGGAGAATCTCTTCGATGCTCATGCAGCCGATGCAACTGATGCCGATGGTGAACCTCGACAGCGTAGCAAATCGGAAGAGGATTATATCGATCGCAAGTTGCGTGACGATAAGCGTAGTTTTCGTGTGCGGTAAGTTTAAAAAAAAAAATAATAATAATAATACAAAATAAAGTTTAATTTAAAATAAATAATTAATGAATAATTAATACAAAAAAAAAAAAATTAAAAAAGTAATAATTAAAAAATAAAAATTAAAAAAAAAACTTTGAAAAAGTTGAAATAAAAAATTGTTGAAAAAACTAAATAAAAAATCTAATAAAATTTGGAGATGTCGGTCAAATTTGGTTAAAATCGAAACACTATTACATATAGCTGTCATAGGAACAAGCATATTTTTCCTTTATATATGTACATCATGCAAATTACATATTATAAAATTTTATATTTGCAGCTTGGCTCGCGCTGGTCCCCGGTCGGAACCCACCGCCTATGAGGTAGTCAAAATTGATGGTTGCTTTAGGCGCAGCGATGAGGCACCCCGCGGTGTACGCTCCAATACGTTTAGCTCAAGTTTACAGTTAATACGACGAACGCGTGGACGTGACGATGCAATACCATTGCATACAATAAGCGGCAATGATATTGTAAGTAAATCGTGTAAGACATAGATCTATATAGTATCTATATAACTGACATCTGATCACATTCTAGGTACTAACTGCATGTGCACGCATTATAAGGCCACCAAAGATTGCGAATCGTTTATTCGATGCAAATACATTGGAATATCGAACGCGTCATTTGATCGATGGACGAATTATAGACTGTGATCAGCGTATTGGTATCGTTGCTGGCTATATGACAGATGAAGTCCGTAATCTTAATCCCTTTACGTTTATGCATACCGATGATGTCCGCTGGGTAATTGTAGCACTGCGACAAAGTGAGTATTCGACTGTCTGTATGTGTGTATGAGAGAGAGAGGGAGAGAGAGAGAGAGAGAGAGAGAATCTTTATACCCTAGCTGAGGATATATTAATTTTAAATAAATATTAAATATTAAAGTATATATATTCTTGATCAGCATCGACCGCTGGATCCGAATATTTATGTCGGTCCGCCTGTTTATCCCTCTGTTCGTCTATCTTAACCAAAGATTAGTTTCTCAATTTTAAAGCCATCTCAATAAATAAGCTGTATATGAGTCGAAACCGACCGCATCGGACCACTATATTTGTTAAGCAATCCGGCTGAAATCTACAGGATTTTAGGTTTATTTATTCATGCAGAAAATGCAATATCGTAAATTTTCCTATATAATAAACTTTCCTATATCGTAAATTATTCTCTATCATAAATTCTTCTTTATATTCTATGACATTAAAATTTCCTGTTACATATGCATATATTATTTACAACATCTATTTGTTTTTTTTTTTTTGTTTTCTTGCAGTGTATGACTGCAACAGTTCATATGGTGAATCAACGTATCGTCTATTTACACGCAATGGCAACATTATCTATTTATTATCAAAAGGATTTCTAGAGATTGACAAGGAAACCAATAAAGTTCATTCATTCGTCTGTGTCAATACATTATTGGATGATGAGGAGGGTAAACGACGTGTACAGGAAATGAAAAAGAAATTCTCTGTTATAATTAATACACAAATACCACAATCAACAATCGATGTACCCGCCTCTCAACATCCGGCACAATTGGAGAAAGCTGTACTTTGTCTAATACAAAATTTACAGAATAGTGTTTCGGATAATGATAATGAACATCAATTGGATGCTGATGATGATAATGATGATAATGATAATGATGATGATAATGATGGTACTGCAAGTGATATATCAAGTCTAACATCATTTGGTGGTCAACAATCATCAATATATCATCATCAACATCAACAGCAACAACATCATAATCATCATCATCAATTGTTGCACGATCAACATACGCATCATCATCATCATCATCATGATCATCATTCATCGTATCTCGATAGTAGCTCAATGTCACAGGCACGTCTTGGCGCCGGTCATGGCATGAATAGCTCAAAGACACCGCCATTGGCATTGGTGCCGCCAGAGACGGCATCCGTCAAGTCATCAATATCAAAAAGTGTCAGTGTGGTGAATGTGACGGCAGCTAAACATTTACGTGGCCTACAACACTCATTGGCCGCTGCGAAATCGCCAAGTTCAAATTCGAATTCGACATCGACACTTTTGGATAGCTGCAGTTGTCTTGATCCTGGCGATATGGATTGCGATTACTGTCAGGGTGGTCCATTAACGCCCGAAACAACATCAGTGAGCACATCCAATAATTTGAAACGCAGTGGCAGCGATAATGTTGGCGGCGGTGGTGCTGGCAATGTTGGACAGCAAAATTCACAGGATGATATGAAAATGGCAAAGCGACGATTTATGCCAACGACAGGTGAGTAAAAGAAGAGAAGGCAATTATACATATGTATGTGAAATATGTATAATTATTATATCAATAATAATAATCGATGATTAATCGATAAATGTATTGAAATTGTTATCGACATATTTATCGATAACTATACATATAATTAATTGACTTAAATAATACTTAAATAATCGATAACTAATAATAATCGACGATTAATCGATAATTGTATCGACATTGTTATCGTCATATTTATCGATAGTTGCGTAAATAATTGATTAATTTAAATAATACATTACATTTAACATGATAAGTTAACAGATAATTAATCGATAACAACAATTATTAATAATAGATCAAGAATATAAATGTAGCATAATTATATTTATAAACTCTTATCTGAATCGCCAGCAGAAATCGAGCATGTATTGAGCAACTCGTTAGAACAGATCGAGCGTGACTTGCACCAGCAACTGAATGTGGCAGCACAGTTGCGCGATCAAAGTAATCGATATGAATTGCCACATACAAATGAACGCATCGATGAGTTAATGGTGAGTAATTAATTTTATTGAAAAAAAAAATGAATAATCGATATACGATAAACGATAAATTTATTATACAGGAGGAGCATCAGAAGCAAAGTAAACTCTATGTAAACATTAAAAGTGAATATGAGGAACAAATGCAACATAAGGCAGCAAATGCAACTAAATCGGAAAATGAGACACAGGATAATGGCGCAGCAACAGCAACAACAACAACAACAACAACAGCATCCGCAGCAGTTGCCTTGGACTCGACTGCTGGTGTCAGTGGTAGTGGTAGTGGCAGTCACAGCAGCGGAGGCGGCGGTTAGTTGTCTGTGACAACATAAAGATATTAAAAAAAAAAAAAAACAGGAGAAAGGAAAATGTATAAAAAAAAGCTAAGCGCAAACTGAAAGGTTTCAGCTGATGTGATATAAAACGTGGCAGTCAACAACAACAACAACAACAAGAAGCAGCAGTAGCTGTAAATGCAATAAACGCAAATTGAAAGCAAAAGGCAGCAGCAGCAGCAGTAGAAATAAAAGCATACGTAGCAAAAGAAACAAGAGCTTGAAATAGGAAAAGTAGAAGGAGAAAGCAGAAAGCAGAAGGAGGATGAAAGAAAATGAAATGTGTAGCAGTGTAATAGAAAATAAGATGAAAATTTAAAGCAGCGAAGAAAATTGTGAAATTACAGAATGCAGATGTAGCTGTAGCTGTAGCTGAAATTTAAGTTTTGTCTGTTTAACAACGACTTTGAGCTACTCTCTCTTTCTTTAAGATGTTAGATGTTAGTAATACAACAACAACAACAATAACAACAATAGCAACTAATACATAAAAAACAGATATATACACATACACACACAAACACAAACACATAGACACACTGTTGTACCTATACATCAATACATACATACATAAGTAAGAATGTACATACATACATAAATACATACTCGTATATGAGAATGAGGGAATTATGTTGAGGATTATAATAATGTTAATGATAATGATAATGCTAATAATAATGATAATGAAAATACTAATGATAATGATAATGATAATGATAATGCTAATAATAATGATAATGAAAATACTAATCATAATGATAATGAAACTACTTATTATAATGATAATATTATTACTGATGTTAATGTTAATTTTAATGCTAACATTAAAATAAATATTAATAATAATGTTAATATTAATATTAATACTAATGTTAATATCAATATTAATGTTAATGTTAATATTAATGTGTTATTGATAATACAAATTATTATTATTATCATCCTCGCTATATTCCCAATTTGATGAGACAAATGAAATTGAACTAATGAGTGAGCATGCAACAAAATTAAAACAAAAATTAAAAAAAACTAAAAAAAAACTAAAAAAAAAACAAAATATGAAAATAAGAAAATGAAAAACTACTTTACAATTGGGTCGTGGACTCGCTTTGGCGGCTGTTTATTTAAATTTCAATACTTATTATAATAATACTATATAGTCCGTATACGTACATATATGTATATATAGTATATATATGCATATACACTTAGAATATATTAATATATATATATATATATATATATAATCATTTTTATTTTATTTTTATTTTCTCTCTCTCTGCGTAATTTTATATGGATTAGTGAGCACTGTATAAATGCAAACACACACACACACACATAGACATGCAAAGACGTGCATAAACATGCATTGGCATGCAGAGACATGCATACACATCCATACATAATACATAAATAGTTACTAGTTCTAGTTAAATATAATGCAAAAAAAAAAAAAAATGTTAAAAATTCATACACTGAAACACAGACACACGTACACGCACACACTAATACAAATATTAATATATACGTACATATGACTCTGAGGCATAACCAGAGAAACACAAAGAGAGAGAGAGAGAGAGAGAGAAAAGAGAAAAAGAGAGATACATATAATAATATGTGAAGATGAAGTAGAAGAACTAGAAAAAAATGTAAGAGTTGGGCATAGGCATAAAAAAAAAAGAAAAAAAAATTACTACTATATATTATATACAAAACTAAACGTGATAAAAGACTGTTAATCTTAAACTTAGCATTAAACAGGAAACATGCAAAACATGAAGAAAACCAAACTAAATAAATGAAACAAAAAAAAAAAAATATATATATATATATGGAAATGAAATTGAAAACTACAATTATAAAAAACAAAAAATTTTAAATTAAAATTGAAAAAAAAAAAGAAAATATAAAAATTCAACACTTACATTTTAATGTTTAGATAAAATATTTGCAAAAAATACAACAACAAAAACAAAAAGAAAACAAACACTATAAAAAAAAAATAATTAAATGAAAAATTTATTAAATAAATGTTTTAAATGTCTTATATATGCTCTAAGAGATCGTAAGATAAATAAATTTAATTATATATATATATGTATACATATATATATACAAGTATAACTATCCCTTTCCCTTCTCAAAACCAGAATTTTTTCCCTCTTCCTGCTCAACTCCTGGCCAACTGTAACGCCTTCTATAGCCCAACAACAACAACAACAAACAAACAAACAAACAATTTGTTATATGTGAATAGGTGAATAAAATAAATAAATAAATAAATAAATGTTAGTTATACACTATAAAAAATAAAAATACAAATAAGTAAAGAAAAAACTCTCTTTGGCATGCCGAAGTTTTTATACCCTTGCAAGTTAAAATGAAACATTTTTGACCAATTCAGGTAGGATCGTATGTATATGTTATAGTATTCCTTGATTCGGCTTGCTTCAACTTATATACAGCTTCATCTGATAAACTGATAAACTTAGGCTTAGGCTGAAACAGAAAAGCCGAAAGAGGGAGACAGAGAGATAAATATATATATAAAGAATATCTGAATTTTGATGTTCAATAAAATTGCTATGCATTTGCCAATAGCTGATCAAAATAAATATACCCGCTGCAAGGGTATAACAAAAAACCGACACAAAAAATAAAAATTAGAAAAAGAAAATGCAAAAAAAAAAAAAAACTTTTTAATGAATTTTTGAGCGCATTTAATTTTGGGCTCATTAATTGAACGCAACGGTTTTCAAAGCTACGCTACGAATACTAAATTGTTGTTTAACTCAGGGCAACAAAAAAAAAAAAAAAAAACTAAAAAAAAACTAGGAAAGAAATTAATTCTATAATTATATAATTAATGTAAGCGCCAAGTACAATTTACAATAAAAGTTAATAAACAATAGTTAATACTATATATTAACTAATTAAATTGAATTTAATTTAATGTAAAAAAAATACACTCACACTCAAATACACACCCACACATACACACACACAATTGTTAAATGTTTGTTATGCATTTGTTTTAGATATATATATATATATATATATGTAATATACATATAAAAATTTTTTTGTTTATATTTTTTTTTCTCTAAAAAAATTTGTTTTTTTTTTTGTTTTATTAATTCCAATAACTATTAGATTAATTAATTAGTATAATAAACTTGTGTACCTAATTATAAAAAAAAAAACTTATAAAAAAATTATATATATATAATATATATGTAATATAACTAAGTAGATTCATTAAATGTTACGGACACGTGTGAACACTTTTAGGGCAAAGCAAGTTAACTATCTACAAAAATATAAAAAAAAAAACAAAAAAAAATACTTGAAATTTGTTAACCGCCACAAAAAAAAAAAAAAACCAAAAACAAAAAACAAAAAAAAACTAAATAAATAACACAAAAAAAAACAAAATAAATAAAACACAAATAAAATGATTTTTTTTTTTTAATGTTCAGATTTACTCAAAAACCAACGCATTATAAATATATATATGTATATAAATAACAATAATTATAAGACTATTCACAGGAACAGTTTTTTCACTAGCATATTATGCACGACCAGCTGGCAGCGTGCTCCCTCCCTCTCTCTCTCTCTCTCTCTCTTTGCTATATCGATATTTTTCAAATTTCATTACGTATACAAACGTTGT
This sequence comes from Zaprionus obscuricornis, assembly GCA_037044475.1. Classification (NCBI taxonomy): domain Eukaryota; kingdom Metazoa; phylum Arthropoda; class Insecta; order Diptera; family Drosophilidae; genus Zaprionus; species Zaprionus obscuricornis. Next base: position 55,696 of record JBAMBR010001857.1, read on the forward strand.
TTTAAACCAAGGTTTACACCTGTGCTAGAACGTAATACAATTTTAATCGATGGGTTGACATCGATACCTAACGGTAATAATTCAAAATGTCGCAATACTTTGATAACAATTGTTTTGAGCTCAAGTAATGCAAAACGTTGACCAATACAATTACGTGGACCAGCACTAAATGGTATATAATGGGAGTAGCCACGAGTTGTGTTATTGCTCATATCGAAAGTGTCATTCGATAAATGTCGTTCAGGCGAAAAACGTAACGGTTCCTTGTAGAATTTTTCATCGCGCAATAATTGCCAAAGCAATACAATAACATTTGTATTCGCCGGCAGCAATGAGTCACCTAATAAAAAAAAATATCGATAAATATATATATATATATTTATAGAAATATGAAATAATAGCTACCGATAGTTAAATCCATTTCCAAATTACGTGCCACAGCCGGTATGGGCGGATAAAGGCGTAAAGACTCTTTGATAACACAATGTAAATACGTAAGTGCAGCAAAATCACTATAGACAACAGGTCGATAAATATCGGAAGCATATTGTAAATAGATTTCATCAAATAAACGCTGTTGCACTGTTGCATGCCGTGACAAAAGATAGAGGCAAAATGATGCTGCCGATGTTGTTGTATCATGACCCGCAAATATAAATGTGCTTACTTCATCACGTATCTGTGCATCGGTTAATCGATTACCATTCAAATTGTGTGCCGTTAATAATGTATCCAATAGTGCAGAACGTTTTGATTTTAGATCAATATCACTATCACTATCGATATCCGATATCGATTGCGATTGCGATTGCTTATCGTTTTGTTCAATTTGCTGTTGCAATAGTTGACGACGACGACGATCGATGATTGAATCGGTAAATTGATGTAAACATTTTACGCTATCAATAAGTTTTCGATAACCACTTGGCCAGAATAATTTAAATAATGTTGCAGGCAATAAATGTGGACGCATAAAACGAGTTGCCAAAATGTTCGTTACACTGCAAAAGAAACAATGAAAATTATGTTAATGTTAACATATTGATTATGTTAAAGTTAATGTTAATGTTAATGTTATTTAAATTACTCTTTAACAGCCTGGACCACGGGTGTCGTATCATTCAGCTGCGCATCGATGCTAACCCCCATTGCCGTCTCGCCAATAATATCAAGCGTTGCCAGACACATATAAGGATAAATATTAATCGATTGATCAGTGTCAGCAAATGGTTTGAGCTTATCAATCAAAATATTACATTGTCTATCGAATATTTCGATATATTGCTCTAATATGCTAAAATGAAATGTTGGCGTTATTATTTTACGCATCGAATGCCAAAGTTCACCGCGACTCAATAGCAAACCGTTGCCCAACCAACGCCGCAGTACGCCATAAACAAGACCCTTCCGTAATTGTTGTTTAGACAAAAGCAGAGCATCGACAACCTTTGGTTCAGCAGTAACTACTATCATGCTGCCTAAAATTGAGGCAGCAAAACTACGTCCATAACGTTGCACATATTCTGTAAATTTCTCATGAAGATCTAAATAAAAATAATTAAAAAAAATAACAAAAAAAAAAAATTAATTTCTATAAATCAATGTTTTGTTGCACTTACTATCTGGCTGAAAGTTACGCATTTGCCATATGGCGCCAAATAACGGCACATTTGATACAATGGGCGCCAAACCATTTAATTGTCGATGATTTTGATATTCGCGCAGCAACAACTTGCACAATAAACGTAAAGGATAATAAATGAATAAAATAATTGCTAAGCAAATTAGCAACATTTTCAATGTGTTCCGTTGATTTAAATAAAATGCAAAAACATTTATATTTATATATGTATTACAAAAAAAAAAAAAACAAAAAACAAAAAAAAAATGAATTAAACTTTTCACTTAACCTTTGCGACAAGTTTATGTGCTGCAGCGGCGTACAGACTGATAAATACTCAGTGTAAAAGTTCATACAAACATTTGGCACGTCATACAATGTATAATAATAATAAATTATTTGCTGACATTTTTTTTTTTTTAATTAAACTGCGCTTATTCGGCGACAAAACAAAACAAATTGTTTTATAACCACAACAACGTTAATAACAATAACAAAACATATCGATAGTATACGACAATTAGATACTCTATATAATATAATATAACAATTTCATTTAACATTAGACATACATACATATGCACATCGATAAGTGACTGCATATAAATTGCGCTATAATATCGATAACACATATTTATCAATATGCACAATGTATACAATATACCCAACATTTGTGAGTGCAACACTAACATTATAACATATATATAATTGTTTTACAGCGATAGATAGAAAGAAAGAGAGAGTAAGCTGTTAGCAGAACGAACAGCTGACGCCAGCAGCAGCAGCAGCAGCAACAGCAACAGCAGCAGAGGAAAGAGTAGAAATAGTAGAAAATAAACACAAGTATTGTATTTTATTATTTATTTTTATTGTTTTGTATGTCACAGCGACACGTAATTAACCGCAATTGCAAATGCATTTATTTATTATAGCTCCAAACGCTTTTGCATACCCAAATGTACGCCATTTGCTGAGCGCAATACAAGGCTAAGTTCGGGACGCGGTGCGGGCCCCAATGGTAATAGCACATAATATTGCAATAATTTAATAATAATGCATTTCATTTCCAACATTGCAAATTTTTGTCCAATGCAATTACGTGGACCAGCTGAAAATGATATATTGGCAAAAGGATGCGTTTGCTGTTGATCATCGCTGGTAAGAAAACGTTCGGGTCGAAATTCATTTGGTTCATGAAATTCACGTACATCACGGAGCAAAGCATAAAGACCAATGGTAAAATTTGTGCCCGCTGGTATTAATTTTCCACCTGCAAATAGTTAAAAGTATCAATTGTCTGATAAGAAATAAGAAAATAAGCTATAGTCGAGTGCCACGCCTATTTACATGCATACATTTGCTGACACAAAAAGTATTTTTTATCCCACTGTACACACTGTATGGGGTGGGGTATGTATTTATTTTATTATATTTTTTTTTTACTTACGTATTTCAACATCTTCGTTTAGATGACGTCCAATTATTGGCACTGGGGGATGTAAACGCAATGATTCACGTATAACACATTCTAAATATTTAAATTCATTAAGATTACGTAAGGTTATAGCATTTTGATTATTATGTCCAAGTATTTGATGAATTTCATTGATTATCAACTGTTGCACAGTGGAATTACGTGAGATTTCATATAGGCAAAATGATATGCCACTTGTTGTAGTATCATGTCCTTCAAACATAAATGTATCAACTTCTTCACGTATATCCTCATCACTTAATGCTTCACCATTGACTGTTGCCTGCAACAGTACATCTAACATGGCCATGCGACGTTTTTCACCTAAAGCATTATCATTATCATGATCCTGATCATGTTGATGGTGCTGGTGGCAGTGCTCCTGATCTTTGACAAGCGCTTCGCGTCGTTGTCTTATAACAGATTCAGTAAAATCATGCAACGTTTTTATCAATTCATCTTGTCTCTTGGCCAATTTTGGTTCAAACAAACGATAAATAAGATCAAAACGTTGCCAGGGCTTTATGAAGCGTAGTGTTATAAGATTTGATAGTCTATAGATGTACCATAAAATATATTATATATAGAGCTATATATGTATATATATGTTTGATATACGATTTGAAGTGAGTTTGTAATGCGTGGCAAATAATTGAAAAAAAAAAAATATATATATATATATATATATATATATATTCATGATCAGCATCGCTCTATTACCGATTCAAACTATTCTCTATATTTTCAAAGCTTTCTGTCTGAATCTTGGCATAAACATGTCTTATTGCACTAATAAGCCGAAATGAGTCAAATCGGAGCACTATATCATATAGCTGACATAGGAGCAATCAGTGTAGAATTCAATTTTTGTATGAAGAAACTTTGTTGCATGTTAAGCTATACGATTATAACTTAAAGGAATTGAGTTTCCTAAGAGACTTGACCGGCAAGCTTGATGCATGTCGGACTACTAGATCATATATGTACATAGCTTTGTCATAGAAACAAATAATCAAGAAATAAACTTTTCGTATTTCAACAATTATAGACGTATCCGTATCGGACTAATATATGATATAGCTGCCACAGGAATTAAGTTTTTGTTTTAGGAATTTTTTGTTATTTGTTAAAATTGTTCTGAAACTGAAACTTTAGGAATTTTGCATTTAGTGGTGACAAAATTTGATAAAAATCGCATGACTATATCATATAGCTTGCATAGGAACGATCAGTGACAAATTTAGTCTTTGTATAAAAAACTTTAAACTGAAGCTTGCAAGAGTATGCAAAACTTCTATATACCGAAAATATAATAAAATATTATTTTATTTTGTTAAGGAATTTTAGTTAATACTTACTCAAAGACAGCAGTAGCATAAGGCATATTAGGATGCATTTGTGCATTAACTTTGGTCCCCATGGCAGTTTCTATTGAAGATCGTAAATTAAATAATCATGTAATATATATTATTATTATTTATTTACCTGCTATAATATCAAGTGCAGTGCGACAGATATATGGAAATATATTGAATGCAGTTTGAGCATTAGATAATTCTTTCAATTGTTCCACTAATATTTCACTATGCTGAACAAAAATATCAACAAATTGTTCAAGAATTTTAAAATGAAATGTTGGCGTTATAATTTTACGACGTATGCGCCATTTATTCCCAGTACTCATTAATAAACCATTGCCCAACCATGGTAACATTAAATCATAGACATTATTCTTATCAATATGCTTGGAACTGGATAAAATATATTCAACATCTCGGGCATCAATAGAAAATATTGCCAATTGTTGAAATATCCAGACACGATACATTTTACCATATTTCTGACAATTCTCAAGTGCAAAATTCATAATTTCTGCATTAAAAAAAAAATATTGATATTTCATGATCTATAATCTGTCAGGTATTAAGTATGAACTTACGTTCGCTATTAATGCCACGATATTGTAAGATATTGCCAAGTATTGGCAATGCTCTTGGACCTGGCATATAATGTAAAATATCATTGCGTCGCTTGCGTTTCATATAATCCCAAAATAATAGACATATAATGCCAATAATTGAATATAAAAATATATGTAGCATTATGTATATATATATATATATATATATATATATATAGAAATAGTTGCAGAGTTTTAAGACGTTGTAGTTCACAAAGTTCATATATGACTGAAAAGCAAAAGTCGCTCAACACTTGGCTCAGTCGATGTATATGTACAATATATATATATATATATGTATGTATATATTTGTATATTCAGAGATAAAGTCTGTTTATAGATTAAAGCTGACACCTTTAAACATTTGCTGGGCAGAATTTTGCAACTTGTTTGATACACTTACAATCTAGAGCTAAGATACAAGTTCTCATAAATCATATGATATATATATATATATATATATATATATGCATATATATACCCAATAACAAGTTCAAGTTAATTAACCTTAAACGTTTTACAACTTGTCTAGCTCTCAGCTCTTCGAGATCAGATCAAGTTACATTGCTACTATGCATATTATTATACTCGGCAGCTCATAGGGTACAGTGGGATAAAACTGACCGTTTGTAGCACCAACAGATGTATGTTAGGAACAGTGGAGACATTTGGACGCATGTAATTTTCAATCGCAAATCGAACTACTATTTCAGTGTAGAATTGAATTTTTTCAATATTTTTTTTTTTGTTTTTTTTTTCGATACCGGGTATCATATGGCGAGCACACAACTCAACTGTAACTTTCTTATTTCTATAAACATAAATATCTTAATTATACAAAATTAACAAAACTTCGTCTCACTGAATTAACATTGTTTCTATTTCATTGTTTTACGGGGCAAAAAAAAAATTAACATAATAATTACAAGCACAGTTATTTTGCACTGCATTCAACGCCTCCTTCTATTCGTCCTCCTCTTCCTACTGCTGCTGCTTCAGCTTAATCCCAGGCATAAACCTTGCCGGGTGTTGGCAGTTTCGCGCCAGCAGCAGCGGCACCAGTTCCAGCTGCTTCAAGTAATTTCTTTTGTTGTACCAAATCTATTGGTGGATTCACCTCGCGGCGTCCATCGCGTGAACAATAATAGTTGGCGGATAGGAGATGTGATGGGCCATCGGGTATCTCTGGTTGTGGCTGTGTGCGATCAGCTAGACCATCCTCAAAGCGCAGTGCAACGGTATGTTCACGCTTAACAAAAAAAAAAAAAAAATAAATAAGAAAATTGAATTTCCTATTTTTTTGCCTTACATAACAAAATTGTTATAGTCAGCGGCAAATTTGGATTGTATCATTGTAGATGTACTTACGCCCAGTAGAAAAGCACGCACACGTTGCAGAAAAGGTGCAATATCACGACGTGCGGCAGCCATGTTTTAATTATTATTCAATGTTAAAAAAGCAACACTTGATTTTTGTCAACAAAAGCAAATGAAATCAAAATATTGCTACAATTGAATTAGAGATGCAC
>JBAMBR010001858.1:0-7500 GCA_037044475.1 Zaprionus obscuricornis
GGTTGCAAGCACTGAACGTTAGCCTGTCGCATTGCACCTATCGATAGCTAAAAATAATATGCACAAATATCATGTGACTACATTATGAATGTAATATAAATATTAAAATATATATATTTTTTTTGTTTTAAAGAAATATTAAATTTGTATTTACATGCAACATTTGATGTTGTTTTTTTTTCTGCTGATTTGGAGAGCATAACGAGGGCAACTCATACTCTCTCTCTCTCATATTTTGTTGTTTCTCACGGTACTGCCACATTTTTGTATAGCTAAAAAGCCAAATTAAAGCAACTTTGGGCTATTTTAGCTTATAGTGAATAAAAAAAAATTATATTTAAGTCTGATTTTTAATAATTGTTTTAATTAAATTGTTTTTAGAATAAAAATAAGTTGTTATTACTTGATTTTATAATTGTTTTTACCAATTGTAAAAAAAAACCGCTAAAATTTAGCGTGAAAACAATTGGTCTGCCATCACTATCTGTTGGTCGTGGCTAATTTAACAGTGCGCCGTCGCCGTCGCTCACTCTCAGACGAACAGCAGCGCTCAGTTCCAATTGGAAGAACGGGCGAGCAAGACGCGGCAACGAACCAAAGCGTTGTTCAAAAAAAATAATACCCAAAAATAATCGTTCGCATTGTTATTTTGCGCACAAAATAAGTGCAGCAACGCATTCGAATACGCATTAAAAGAAAGCAAAACCTTTAAGGTAACGGCATTACTTGTGTTGTGCTGTGCTGTGGGCGTGTAGTGAAATGGATGAATGAATTGGTGCCAAAAAAAAACAAAGAAAAAGTAAAAGAAAAATTAGCGTAAAGAAGCAGTAGCAATAGCAACAGCAGCAGTCAGTTTGTGACAGCACCGCAGCAGCAACAGCACCAACAAAGCACGTACTTGAGTATTGCTTGGCTGTGTGTATGTGTGTGTGTGTGTGTACGCGCGCGAGTGTGTGTGTGTGTATATACATGTGTTTGCGTGGTTTTTTGTAAACGTGTGTGCGTGCTCAAAAATATTGCTTAACCCAGCAAATAATCATGTAAAATTTTCATAAGTTCACTGAAAAAATAAGCATACGAAAGTAAAGGAAACACGTGAAAATTTGAGAAAAACACTGCTGCCGAATGCGGTGAAAGTGCAATAATAACACAACAGCGACCGAAGAAAAATAGCTCAAAAGAGAAAGAGTGAAAAGTAAATTTTGCTACAAGCACTGTGTCTTCTCTTTCTCTTCTCTCTTCGTTTTGCACTGTGTGTTTTGTTTTCATTTTACGAGCGCTAAGTGGAGCTGGAACTGCTGCTATAAAAAACTATATAAGGCAAGGAGAAGTGTAAGTTAATCGATGATTTTGTGTTATTAATATTGAATTAAAGTCAGCTAAATAATAGCTAAATGTCGTCATCAGCAAATCTGTTGCCAGTTTTTTTTTTTTTCTTACTCGTTGCGCTTGCAAAACTCTTGTTGTTTGATTTTGTTTTTATTTTTCCTTTTTGTTGTGTTGTATTTTGTCTCAATGGCCGACAAAGACACGCTCTCTCTCTCTCTCAGCTGGTGCCACTTGCTGAGCGCGAGAGAGCCAATGGCTAGAGATGAGCGTTTCTGTTATTTTACATACAGCAGCTGTCACAGTTAGTAAAAGAAATGTCATAAAATTTACACCGGCAAAGTGAAAGGAATCGAAAAAAGTTAAAGACGCTTTTGTTTAGTTGTTTATTGCAAAATATATATTTTGTACACTATGAAATATTCGATATATTGTTTATTTCGGAAGCTTGAAAAATTCTTGTTCGCCGTTTTCGCAGTCACAGTTTTCGCTTACTTGCTCGTCACTGTTGACTACTGAGAACGCTTGTACTTAGACTCTCTCAGACAGACGTCAGCTGTGCAGTGCATGCTTTGTTGTTGCGGTCGCTGCTGTGCGTTGTGCGTTTATTTAGCACGTTTTTATTTTTGCTTTTTTGGTCAAAATACAAATAAATAAATAATAAGCAAAGCGTGAGTGTGAATGTGAATGCGAATATGAGAGTGCGCGATTGTCGTCATAATGTTTAAATAAAGTCTGTTAATTGATTTTGCATCTGTAGCCGTAAAGTTTTTTTAACAGCAGCGCGCCAAATAAACAAATTGAACAAAAAAAAAATATATATATGTACAAAAATATATACAATTTCAGTTTATAAGAATATGTGCAAACAAAAGCAACTCAAGTGTAAGCTAAAGTACATATAAAACAAAAATAGCAATAACAACAAAAACAAAGTACTTACAAGCGTTCAACCACAATCATTTTTCATTACAGTTAAGTAAGCACAAAAAAAAAAACAAAAAAAAAACAAGAACACCAACAAAAACAAGAGCAACAGCAACAGCAAAAACATAATAAACTCACCTTGTTGCTCTCTGAACAGAGTTGCCAGATGATTAAATTGCATTTTAAATTTCGCTATGTGAAATAATAATAATAATAAACATAATATAAAATAAATTGTGTATTAATCAAAGAAGACAAATAAAACTGCTGAATCAGTTGCAAAAATTGTGATTTTTTTTTTTTGATTAATGAACATATACATATATACATATTAATAGCTTTATATTTAGTGCACTACTTGGACTTTAGTTGTTGTTTTTTTTTTTTGCTGCTGACATTGAATTTGAATTGTTTTTATCAATGCGTGTGTGTGCGTATATATGTCAGTGTCTATATGTACAAATTGTATTTAGATTAGTATGTGAATATGAATGTAAATATTGCTGTTGTTGTTGTTGTTTTTAATTATATATTTAATGCTCTTGATGCTTTGCTTTTGTTTTTTTTTAAAGCCACTCACTCAAAGTGCAATAATTGTACATGAACTTACAACCAGTTTAAAAGTAATCCCCGCCCCCACCCTTAGTGGAGCAGCGTTTCCACGGCCATTGGCGCCGGCAAGTGTTACTAGTTTTTTTTTTATTTATTTATTTTTTTTGTTGCTGTGCTCTCTTTATTTACAATTTATTATTGTTAATAAAGAGAGCACAGCAACAAAAAAAAAATAAATAAAAAAAAACTAGTAACACTTGCCGCGCCAATGGCTGGAAACGCTGCTCCACTAAGGGTGGGGGCGGGGATTACTTTTAAACTGGTCGTAAGTTCATGTACAATTATTGCACTTTGAGTGAGTGGCTTTAAAAAAAAAAACAAAAACAAAAGCAAAGCATCAAGAGCATTAAATATATAATTAAAAACAAAAAACAACAACAATATTTACATTCATATTCACATACTAATCTAAATACAATTTGTACATATAGACACTGACATATATACGCACACACACGCATTGATAAAAACAATTCAAATTCAATGTCAGCAGCAAAAAAAAAAACAACAACAACAACAACAACAACTAAAGTCCAAGTAGTGCACTAAATATAAAGCTATTAATATGTATATATGTATATGTTCATTAATCAAAAAAAAAAAATCACAATTTTTGCAACTGATTCAGCAGTTTTATTTGTCTTCTTTGATTAATACACAATTTATTTTATATTATGTTTATTATTATTATTATTATTTCACATAGCGAAATTTAAAATGCAATTTAACCATCTGGCAACTCTGTTCAGAGAGCAACAAGGTGAGTTTATTATGTTTTTGCTGTTGCTCTTGTTTTTGTTGGTGTTCTTGTTTTTTTTTTTGTTTTTTTTTTGTGCTTACTTAACTGTAATGAAAAATGATTGTGGTTCAACGCTTGTAAGTACTTTGTTTTTGTTGTTATTGCTATTTTTTGTTTTATATGTACTTTAGCTTACACTTGAGTTGCTTTTGTTTGCACATATTCTTATAAACTGAAATTGTATATATTTTTGTACATATATTTTTTTTTTTTGTTCAATTTGTTTATTTGGCGCGCTGCTGTTAAAAAAAAAAAAAATAAAAACTTTACGGCTACAGATGCAAAATCAATTAACAGACTTTATTTAAACATTATGACGACAATCGCGCACTCTTATATTCGCATTCACATTCACACTCACGCTTTGCTTATTATTTATTTATTTGTATATTGACCAAAAAAGCAAAAATAAAAACGTGCTAAATAAACGCACAACGCACAGCAGCGACCGCAACAACAAAGCATGCACTGCACAGCTGACGTCTGTCTGAGAGAGTCTAAGTACAAGCGTTCTCAGTAGTCAACAGTGACGAGCAAGTAAGCGAAAACTGTGACTGCGAAAACGGCGAATAAGAATTTTTCAAGCTTCCGAAATAAACAATATATCGAATATTGCATGTAGTACAAAATATATATTTTACAATAAACAACTAAACAAAAGCGTCTTTAACTTTTTTCGATTCCTTTCACTTTGCCAGTGTAAATTTTATGACATTTCTTTTACTAACTGTGACAGCTGCTGTATGTAAAATAACAGAAACGCTCATCTCTAGCCATTGGCTCTCTCGCGCTCAGCAAGTGGCACCAGCTGAGAGAGAGAGAGAGCGTGTCTTTGTCGGCCATTGAGACAAAATACAACACAACAAAAAGGAAAAATAAAAACAAAATCAAACAACAAGAGTTTTGCAAGCGCAACGAGTAAGAAAAAAAAAAAAACTGGCAACAGATTTGCTGATGACGACATTTAGCTATTATTTAGCTGACTTTAATTCAATATTAATAACACAAAATCATCGATTAACTTACACTTCTCCTTGCCTTATATAGTTTTTTTATAGCAGCAGTTCCAGCTCCACTTAGCGCTCGTAAAATGAAAACAAAACACACAGTGCAAAACGAAGAGAGAAGAGAAAGAGAAGACACAGTGCTTGTAGCAAAATTTACTTTTCACTCTTTCTCTTTTGAGCTATTTTTCTTCGGTCGCTGTTGTGTTATTATTGCACTTTCACCGCATTCGGCAGCAGTGTTTTTCTCAAATTTTCACGTGTTTTCTTTACTTTCGTATGCTTATTTTTTCAGTGAACTTATGAAAATTTTACATGATTATTTGCTGGGTTAAGCAATATTTTTGAGCACGCACACACGTTTACAAAAACCACGCAAACACATGTATATACACACACACACTCGCGCGCGTACACACACACACACACATACACACAGCCAAGCAATACTCAAGTACGTGCTTTGTTGGTGCTGCTGCTGCTGCGGTGCTGCCTACAAACTGACTGCTGCTGTTGCTATTGCTACTGCTTCTTTACGCTAATTTTTCTTTTACTTTTTCTTTGTTTTTTTTTGGCACCAATTCATTCATCCATTTCACTACACGCCCACAGCACAGCACAACACAAGTAATGCCGTTACCTTAAAGGTTTTGCTTTCTTTTAATGCGTATTCGAATGCGTTGCTGCACTTATTTTGTGCGCAAAATAACAATGCGAACGATTATTTTTGGGTATTATTTTTTTTGAACAACGCTTTGGTTCGTTGCCGCGTCTTGCTCGCCCGTTCTTCCAATTGGAACTGAGCGCTGCTGTTCGTCTGAGAGTGAGCGACGGCGACGGCGCACTGTTAAATTAGCCACGACCAACAGATAGTGATGGCAGACCAATTGTTTTCACGCTAAATTTTAGCGGTTTTTTTTTACAATTGGTAAAAACAATTATAAAATCAAGTAATAACAACTTATTTTTATTCTAAAAACAATTTAATCAAAACAATTATTAAAAATCAGACTTAAATATAATTTTTTTTTATTCACTATAAGCTAAAATAGCCCAAAGTTGCTTAAATTTGGCTTTTTAGCTATACAAAAATGTGGCAGTACTGTGAGAAACAACAAAATATGAGAGAGAGAGAGTATGAGTTGCCCTCGTTATGCTCTCCAAATCAGCAGAAAAAAAAACAACATCAAATGTTGCATGTAAATACAAATTTAATATTTCTTTAAAACAAAAAAATATATATATTTTAATATTTATATTACATTCATAATGTAGTCACATGATATTTGTGCATATTATTTTTAGCTATCGATAAGTGCAATGCGACGGCTAACGTTCAGTGCTTGCAACCGTTGTGCAACCGTTTTTTTTTGTTGTTTTATTTCTCTGACATTGCCCTTGACTGTAGCATACTTTTAGGCTGGCCTTGGAATTGGTCAAGGCAAAACAAAATGAAAAAAACTTGTCAAAGGAATATGTGAACACAGGCAAGCTTAAAGATTCAAAAGCGTTAAAATATTTAAAGAAAAATGTGTTTGATGTACTACAACGTTCTAGTAGTATTCATTCACTTCACTTCATTTTGCTATGCTTGCTAAATTTCATTTAATTAGTTTCATTACAAGTTTTGCAATGAGTTTTTGGCTATGCAATAAAATCCATTAAAGCTCATTAAATGCGCTCAACTGTAAATTTTTCGATATTGGACAAAGTCCAAGTTAATCCCTTTTGTTGGTTAACTGCTTAACTGCTTTTTCAAAAGCTAACTTAATTTCACTCTTCGTTTGCTCGTTTTTGCCAAAGAAAAAAAAGGATGCTTAAAAAAAAAAAATTACACAAAGTATTAAATATTTAAAATAAATATTAACAAGCGTTGAATTTAATTACGCAAATTAGTGGCACGCGGCACAAAAAGCAAAACGAGAAAAATTATAAGAATTTTTTTGCTGTTGACCAAAATTGATGCCCCATCACTCACACACACACACACACACACACAGACACACAAATATTTACGCAAGTAAATAAAATAAGAATGAAAAGACGAAGACGAAACCAAAATGTCTTTGTCTTCCTTTGCTTCTGCTGCTGCCACTTGCACAGCTGCTTCCGTCATCCTTTCATGCAGACTATGAAATTGTCTTCGCCCACCGAAAATTGTTGCAAAATAAAATTGAAAGAAAAGAAAAGAAAAAAAGTCGAGAATGTGAATAACGTTGAATGTTTTGTCGCTGTCAAGTTTCATTTGTTGCGCTGTCGCCGCGCACTGATTACCAAAACCTCGGCACGGACGCGCAGGACATGTTGACTGTCAGCATCAGTCGGGCGATAAAGTCAAGCGAAATAACAGCACAAACACTTGCCACAGCAACAACAACAACAACAACGACAGCAGCAGCAGCAGTAACATCAGCTGCTGCTGTAACAGTTGATGCTGGGCGCAGCAGCTACTGTTTTTGATGATGATGACAGCGGCAACGTGCAGCGATAATGATGCCTTCCCTGCAACTCACACACACAAACACACACAAACTTTATACCCTTACGCACAGTGGTTCAAATACAAAGAAAATTTAAAATTTTACATAAATAATAAATAAATAAATTTTTGTTATAATATTTATATAATTTTGTACCACTGTGCAGCGCTTGTCAGACTGTTCATTATGGCAAAAGAAAAGTGTTGCCGAGTTATAATGAGAGCAAAGCTTGAGCTGAAATTTACGACAAGCGTCGCGTTAAGTGACAGGCAGACGTCGCACGCGAGGGGCGTAACGAAGGTTCACAGTTACAGGGAGAAAATGGACATAGAGTAAAAGTGTGTGAGAGAGA